>PVIR01023768.1:0-26669 GCA_004026965.1 Petromus typicus
TTTTTTTTTTTTTTTTGCCTTAAATTCTATTACCTTAAGCAGTTAGGATAAAAAAGACTCACCTGAGAACTTGTGCCTGCGTGCACATCCACTTGCATGCCCAGGGAACAGCTCCTGCTGTGAGCATTGGCATTTGTTACATTTTAGGCAGTTCATTTTCAGAATGAAAAGTGGCCAAACCAGTCTCATCTCTCCATATGCTTTGATGTCCCTTGGTCTTGAGTAAGTGTTACCGAGTGTGTGGGATAAGACAATATACTAAGGAGCAAGGACAAGGTGAAACTATGTTTCTTGGCTTCCGAAAATTTACCATGTAGTTGGAGAGGAGAGAGAAATAGTTACAAGTAAAGAAAAAACCTGAGAGAGTTTCTCACCAACCTAAAAACTGTAGAAGTGTTACGGAGCTGGAAAAGATGGACTGTGACTTGACCTCTGGCTGGACGATCTAAGGAGGGAGTGATGGCGGTGCTGAAGTGTTCGGTAACACCTGTCCCTTCTCCTGCCACTGAGTGTCTGTAACTCTGGATGTTTGGTCGTGTTCTTCCCTAGTCTACACCTTTAAGAAATAGAACATTGGTGAGAAAAGTCTTCTTTGACTGCTCCATGCAAGTCTAAGCCCCAGTCCCTCTTACACATAAAGATTCACGCACAGTAATCATGAGGTTTGTACACATCCTTCTGGTTTTACTGTTTTTTTATGGTCAGCCCTCTGTACCCGTGGATATTTCATATCCACAAACACACCTAACCTTGCATTGAACTTAAAGTATGCCTAAGGGGATTGTGTCATGTACACACTTTTTTTCCCTTGTCATCATTACCTGAATAGTACAGTAGAACAACTTTTGCTTTTTTCTTTTTTGTACCAGGGCTTAAATTCAGGACCTTGTGCTTACCAGGCAGGTGTTGTGCTGCTGAGCTAAATCCCCAGCCCCAGAACAACTATTATTTATTTATTTATTTGAAACAAGGTCTTGCTTTGTAGTTCAGGCTGCCCCTGAGCTTAGCCTTAAACTCACAGCAATCCTCTGCCTCTGCCTTCCAAGTGCTGAGATTACAGGAGTGAGCCACCACACCCTGCACTGTGGTATGTGCTTATGATTGCTGGTGGGCGTGAGTCTCCATACCCAGCATTGTTGTATGTGGTTACCTGGGATCGAACCTGGGCCCTTGCACTTGCAAGGTAGGCACGGAACCACTGAGCTAAATCCCCAGCCCTAGAACAACTATTTATATAACATGTACATTCTATTAGATATTATGTAAACCCGAGAGATGATTTAAAGTATATGGAGAATATCCACAGGCCCTATATGAATACTATATTGTTTTATATCAGGGACATGGCTATTCTTGGGAGATGATACCTGGGGAAATCTTGGAAGACATTCTACCTGGATACTGCAGGGGACTGCATACTGCTTTGGTGTGTATTTCCTTAGCTTGCACAAGTGGTGTTACAGTGTGCTAATGCACGATAACTGTTAGTGCAGGACCTCACACAGACCTGGACCCTGGAAGCCCACTCTGGATTCCTGTTCTGCGGACTTTGGGAGTTGAACCGAGCAGGTTTGGTCAGGTACAGTGTGAGGGGTGCATGCAGGTGGCATTGAGGAGCAAGAGTAGAGAGGGCTCTCCCAAGGCCATGTCCTGCTAGGTTGGCAGAAGCCCCCTCTGGCCCCTGGTTCCCAGCATCCTGTATTTTTTGTTCGGTGGTTGACATTTTCTTTTGAAGTGTGTCTACAGCTGGCTCTTTCTCCCACTCCTGAAGGTGGACTGTAAGCTTGAATCTCAGGACTTAATTCTCCTCCTTGCATCTTCTCTTGATGCTTCACCCAAGGAATATTTCTTAATGATTTTTTTTGTTTGTGTTTTAAAAAGGACTGAGTAGTAGAAATGTTCACTGTGGCACTTGGTTTTTAACTAATTTTCAGAAACACACTGAGGCACATGAAGGTAACAGTTGCAGTTTAAATCACTGGGAAGCTGTTGTGTGGCTGGTGCTATGTGAGAGCGCAGGCAAGTGCAGGCTCATCTTCGCTTACCTGTGGGCTGGAGCAGTCCCCACCATCCAGCCAACCTGTCTGCAAAGAGAACGGCCCAGGGTGGCTCAGCTTCTGCTCCTCTGGTGACCACCAGCAGCGATCTAGTGCTTGTAGCAAGCTGGGAGAACTTGTCTTGCCACGGAGAAAAACAGAGCCCCTGTTAACCTGTTTTATAATCTGTTAGTTCAGCATACACATTTTTAATGTGTGATTGTATTTTCGGGTGCGGACCTTTTTCTCTTGCACAATCAAAGTCTCCCTTACCTACCCCTGGGAAGCTTATGTCAGATAGCGAACGTGTTGGGAGCCTGCAAATGTGCTGCTTCTGGTTGAATCCATGAAGTTGTTTCCCTGATGGACTTAGTGTGCGCAGAGTCACAAACATGAGGCACCACTCGGTTCTGATGAATGACATTGTTTGTGTATTTAGAAGAAAAGAGATATATCAAAAGTCTGGCACTTATCTCTTTGGTTTTATAGTTTTAAAAACAATGCCTGAAGTGACTGGGCTAATTCAGGCTGACTTGCTGTGTTTTCTTCAGGGTCCTTGTATATCAGCATTTTATGACCGGGCTTTCACTCTTTGATGGCTGAAGTCTTACATATAAATTTACTGTTGTCACTGATTGGCTTGTTTTGTGAGAGGAGGAGGGGAAAAGGAAGTCACTGAAGTCATTAATTCACTCCTCCCTTTCCTCTTTTCTCTTCTCTTTTTAATTTTAACACTGGAGGATATAAAAGACCAGCACAGGTACCAAGTGGCCGGGCTGTTGTGGCCATCAGAAGCTTTCCAATCCAGTGCTGCTTTGTCTGTCTTACAGCTCAGACTCTAGTGCATCCTTGGAAACATTGCAAACAGTAGCGCCTCCGCCAAATCATGGCTTTTTTTTTTTTTTAACATGTTCACATTTCCTGTCAGAGTTAAGTGTCGCACTGCTTTGAAGGCTAGACTTAGGAGCACCACACTGAAGCTGGAGCATGGATGTAAATGCTGAGAGTTCTGCTTTTTTCTTTTCTTTTTGGAGGCCTGGGGGTTGTGGGTGGCATGAGGTTGTGACAAGTAGTCTAGAGTGCTTAATTCCAGGGTTCTGGTGCTGTAGGCAGCCCAGCTAGATGCCCAAACCAACTGAGAGGACAGGGGCCATACCAGAGCCAGTGTGGGCCTTGCCCCACTAGGTGGGGCGGCACCAGGGTACCCTGTGGAATAGGAGCAGATTATTGGACTGGGAGGGACAGGAAAAGGAAGCTTCCGAAGGGAGAGAAGAATGAGGGTCATTGGGCCAGGGCCCGGGAGGGACGCACTGATTGTGCTCTGAATGCAGGGAGGGGTACAAGGTCACGAGCTGGTTCAAGGGTGGCCAGGCTGGAAGGGGAAGGGGAGGGGAAAATGTTCTGCCTGGCTGGAGAGGAGGTGGAAAGATCAGCTAGATAGACCTAGGAGAGCACCAAAAGGGACAGTTCTGGGTCTGTGCTGAAGGGCAGTTCTGGACCCGCTGAGCCTGAGTCCCCCCGGCGTCGGTTTCAGCAAACCCCTTCTGCGCTGTCGCTTAGAGCCCTGGGGCACTGCAGTTCCCACAGCTGTGGTACACGTACCATCTTCTTCTGTGGAGTCCCGGGGCCTGGCCACTGACCAGCGCTTCTGGTTCTTGGCTTTTTAAGATGAATAGCCTTAGGGGTCCCGCGGTCCGTGTGCATTCTCTTCTGTAGATGCCCAGATACTGACCCCAGGGTGCAGACAGGGAGGAGGAACTTCCTGCAGGGTGGGGTTTGAACTTGATTTTTCTTTCTCATTTAATAGCTTTGGTTTCTATGTAATATACATATTGAAGTCAGGAAAAGAAAAAATAACCCAGCAAAGAAAAATATAATCAGGAAAAAGGCCAGGAGGTTTGGATTCTGAATTAGACCCGGGTTCATAGGTGCCTTGGTGGAAAAGTTCATCTTCATTCCTTCTTGGGTGTATTACTATTTGTTATCTATGCAGTGAGGAGCTTGCTACTAGGAACTCGTAGTTTCCGTTAAGTCCAACACATATGTCTGGAATAGACATTCAGACCAACTAGTAAGGCTGTGTGGGCCTGTATGGACAAGAAAAATGATGACAAAACTTCCAGGGCTCTCAATGATAACTAACAGGCGGTTGTGGCAGGTGTGCCATGGGTTCACCACCACTGGATTAAGATTAGAATCCTTACTTCTTGAATTAACTAGTTTGGTGGCCCTGGTAAGTTACCTTATCCATCAGAGCCTCAGTTTTTCTCTCTGTAAAGTGGGCACAAGGCATAGTGAGATCTGAATGCCTAAAGACCATAGCTAAGCCCTGTGTGTCAGCTCAGTGGGCAGTTCAGTGACGTACGTTAGCAAGATATTACCACACCTAGGTTCTTTGGGGGCACACATATCCTGACGCATGACTGTATGTTCTTCATGGCCCTTCTTTTTCATGAAGTTTCTCGATTTCCTACTGACTGACTGGCAGAAATAGCCTGGCACTGCCCACTCTCATTGGGTCTGGTGTGTTCATCTTTCTGCTGGGTGGCTCGAGCTCCCCGTAAGTGAGGAATGAGTGTCCCCACCCTGAGGCCCCCAGCTCTCTGCACGCTGCCTCCCACAGGTTTTGCTGAAGTGAGAGGAGAGTGCTGGGAGCAGTCTGGGAAGGCGGTTCCTGGAGTCGGACGGGGAGGGGCCCTGGGGAAAATGCGTAGCCCCATGGTCATGGCGGTGGCTGTGGGGTGCCTGCTGCACCGCTTGAGAGGCCAGTTCATTGTGAGGTGCTCACTCTGACCATACGGATAGCATCCGACACACATGGCCGCCCTCCCCTCCCCCGCAGCTCCAGAGCTTGGGTGACAGACAGGCCCAGACGGCAGAGTTCTGAGTCTCTCTCCTAAGGTGGCAAAACGAGATGGCGTCCCTGGGACCTGGACAGGTAGGTTCATCTTTCAGGGAGCCCAGAATTGAACATTGGAAATGTAATGACGTATTAAATAAGGGCAGGTTCAATAAGCAACCAAATAATTTCTAGACTAAATGGCAAAGGATAGACGCTGCTCTAAGTGAAGTGGCATGCAGAGAACTCCAGATTTTTTTTTTTTTCTCCTTGAACTTGGGATCCCTGCATACCACAGACAAGCATCAAAGCCCAAGATTCAAATCTGTTACTGAATCCTTTCCAGAAAAGCAGGGAAAAGCTACCAATTTGTCATCTGTTATAAAATTTCATAACCTTTCTTTTTCTGATATTTTTGTACTATTATTCACTCGGCTCACAGCACTGCGCCAGATTTGCGCCTGCTCATTTTACTATGTGTGCACGGCTGTGGTCTTTATTTTATAAGGGAGGACTGTCAGGTTGAGCTTGCAAAGCTGAAATTGTTCCCGTGGCAAAGTCCTCGAGTCAGACTTTCCGCGGTACGGACTGGCTATTTTGGGGAATGGTTAGAAGAGAGCTGGTAAAATCCTGACTTGCTTTGCTCACAGGGTGGTCTTTCTCTGCTGAGACTGTGGTCAGATCGGCTGGGCAGTTGGAGCAGAGCTCTTGTGTTGGAGGAGAGAGAGGATTCTTGCTCGGAGTTGCCAGCCTTTCTTGCTTCCCAGTAGAGCAGAAGTAGCTTTGGAAAGGTTTTGAATTTTGTTTTTCACTGGATATGCAAATATGTTTGAGGGCTGCTGGTAATGGGCTTGTCTTGGGGTTTTGGAGTGAAGAATAAACTACACATGATTTTTGAGTTTATTTAACCACGTCTTGGAAATGGAAATGTCACCGGCCCAGGTGAGTGAGACAGGAGTGCTGAGGTGGTTTCCCTCCCTGTGGATTATGATGACTCCCGGTGACACTTACTTCCTTAGGAATCTTATTTTGAGGGTTTCACCAAATCTCAGCTCAATATTTAGTTAACACAGACGAATCATTATGGAACATGTTAATTCTGTTTTTCCATTTTTATACAATCAGTCTAACATTTCCTTTTCAAATACAATACTCTTTCAGGTTTTGCTCTGAAGCATTTTCTAACTTTCTATTTCTATTCCAATATTTTCTGCCGCCCAGACATCAACAGATGGACGGGGACGTTTTTGTACCCCTCTTCTCCACCCGCCCCCCGCCCCCAAGTTCTCACGAGCAGCACACACCAGAGCCGAGTTCCGCCTCGCTGCCTGCTTCTTGGCACAGGCCTGTGATTCCTGAAATGCTCAGAGCAGACCAAAAAAAAAAAGTGTCTCAGGTGAGCCTGTCCAAGATTTTCTCTTAAAAAATAACTTCCTGCTGCTGCACCTTCCTTGCCCCTACCCAAAGAGGTGGCAAGAGAATACAGACTCTCACAGAGTTTTTCTGCAGTGTTCTCAGGTAAACGTGACTCTATTCTGAGGGCCTCCACCCGAGGCTGAGGTGGCTGGGAGATGCGTGGACCGTCTGAGGCACAGGGCGTCTTCCCTGAAGTCGGACTTCACAGCCACCTTCTCATTCATGGCATCTGTCTTGGTTTTGATGTCTCCTCCTCGTGTTTGCCGACTGTTAATAACGGAAATAGTAAAAAAAAAAAAAAAGAAAAAAAAGAAAAAGTCAGCCGACTACCTTGCGCATGTCGGCACTAGTCCAGGGAGTTTCAAAGGGATGTTTTATTGATTCTGTAATTGCACAGTAGAGTGGACAGGCTGAGCAGCACCTCAGGGCCAGGAAAGCCCCTGCTCCCATAGCCTCTCCTACACCAGCCGGGCTGGGGAGCTCACGAGACAGTTATAGTTCAAATTCAAACATGTACTTCCCCCTTTTTTCCAGATGGGCCTCTGCAGGTCTCTTTTGTGTGCATGTCCAGGCCACGTAGAATGGTAGGGATCTCAGGTATTGGACCACCAGTGGCCCCTGCATGATTACCCAGTTGGGTGGCACAGGCTAGCTCTGCACGTACAGCCCTTGTGAGTGTCAGTTTCTTAGCAATTGCATGATGTGCTCTGCTTAGGTTTTTATGGCTCTTTTCAAACAATGGGCCTGAAAGACATCCCATGTGGCAGCCTCTGCAGGATGGTGGTGTCTCAGTGGGAACTTCTGGTGACCTAAAAACCACAGAGCACGCCTGTGGACATGACTTACGAAGATACAGTCTCCTGTTCTCTTCTAATAAGCTGATTGTGTTCCAAATCCGGAAGGGTGGACCAAGCTGTTTTGCCAAAACAATTGAAAATTAGCTCTGTCAACTTTTACTGCTGCCATATTTTGCCCTGGCATGCATAGCTCTACTGTTCCATCAGTGTGGTTAAATGGGAAACATTTGGAACAAGAGCATTTGTAAAAGCAAAAAAGAATTCGGAAGACCCCAGAGAGTGTCCCCGTTGGAGAAAAGGCGAGCAGGAGATGCTTGATTTTCATAATTGTTTCCTCAGATCTCTCTCTTTGCCACGGTCCTCTTGCATGGAACAGAGCTTAGTCTTTTGCTGCTGTCTTCCTTGCTTTGAGGACTTTGGGTACAGATGGGGCCATGTCGTTCTTCTGAAGGAGGAGAGGGTGTGCCGACATCACCCGATAGTTGGCTACTTGGTTAGGAGCTGTGGCACTGGTGTTTGGAGTGCAGACTTTTATGTTTTGCACCCTCCAGACTCTTTCCTGCTCCCGTGTGGCTCCTCTCTTCACATCAGTGTGGAACACCCTGAGATATCTCCATTTTTGGGGGTTCATCCTTTTCTTGGACTCCACGTACTCATTTTTAGGTTCCTGGAATAAGCCCTCACAAAGAGCCCTCTTTCCCTCAGAGCTCTGCGTGGACATTTCTTCTGTGGAATGTGTCCTCTTCCCTTCTGTAATTGTCACCACCAATCCAGGCATTCAGGGTCCAAACCTAAGAGTCCCCTTGCTCATTCTTGGACCTTTTTGCCTTCCTGTCCCTTGGTCCCGAGTCTGTGACTTCTCTGCTTCATTCCACTGGCTGAGGTCCCCCCACCCCCACCACCCTGGTCTTGGACATGCTTGGTCCACGTTGCTATGCTAGCCTGTGGCCCATAACTGTGGGTTCCCGCAGGAGTAACCATGTCCTCTTCTGAATGTGTGTGCTCAGAACCTCCCTGGGCTCCTTCATAATGATGGGAGCCCTGAATCTGCAGCATGGTTAGCTCGGCAGTTCTTCGGAGATTTCTCTGAAAACTCCTTCCATACCACACGTCTGTCTCTCCTCACGTCACCCTTTCCCTTCCCTTCACTCTAGCCAGATGATGTACCTCGCATCCCCCGGTACACCAGTGTGGTCCTGTCCACTGTGTTCCTGCCCCTTTTACTCTGTATGAGATGCCCTTTGTCCCTCTTCATCAGTATCCCTGCACCATTTCAGGTACCTATGGCTATGGCTTCAGTATCATCTTTGTGTAGACCCTGGGCATGAATTGGATGTATGGAGAGCACCCAATAGCTGTGGGTCTTTTATTTATGGTCTTATTAAGGGCAGGACCAAATAGCAGATCAGGAAACATGTATTAAATGGGGTGCATCAGATGTTTTAAGAGGCAGTGAAGTGGAGAGGCCACTCAAGCTTGCATAGTCAGACCAGGGCTTCCTAAGAAGGCGTGGAGGACAAGAGCGAGAGCACCATGGCCAGAGCTGGGAAAGAGCTTTCAAAGTAGACAGTGTGTGCAAAGATCCTGGGCTAGGGTGAGCATGTCTCAGAGAGAAGGCTCTGCCACTGTACCTGAAGTGCACAATTCTCTGTCACGTTCACAGTCTTCCTCTGCTTGCTCGAAACCATTGTCGGAGAGTGTAGCTGTATTCATCTCTACTCACCCTGTGCATCGATTACATGTTAGTCCATTCAGATGTTACTTCTTCAATGTGGCTTCTACTGAATTGATCAAGTTAATTTCTTTTGAGTTGTCTGGGGACAATAATACTACCTTCCATTTCCATTTTCCCTTCTAACGTGTTCTAAAGAGGGATGCCCATCTAACAATAATTTAGAGATTATTTGTTGAATTAGTTATCCACACCACAAATACAGTTAGAAAAATGTCTCCTGTTTAGCTTAGCGTCAAGCTTATGGTTTGAATTGCTCCTGTGACTCCTTTGCCGCATTCCCCCCGTGCCTATAAAAGCTCCTCATATACCACCACTGTTTCCAGAGAGAGCGTTGTTTTCCAGCTCTTAGGTCAAGAGGCATTGGTGTCAGTTAATATCCTCTTTCACCCTCCCGTGGGATCAGAGACCTGGCTTCATCTGGAGCCCAGGCACTAAGGGACAGGCCAGGGTTTTTCCAGTCCTGGGCAGAGACCTGGATGATCCAGCCTGTTGGTCAGACCAGCTGGCCTGCAGTCTGTGGTGCTGAACAGGCCATAGTCTGGATTGATGTGGTTCAGCCGTATGTGGATGGGTCTACATGGTTGGGATCTTGGAAATTTGCTGGAGTTTGAGTAAGCCCAATTTAATGGCCCTTCATATTGGATAAATGTCATGGCAGAGCAAAAACTAAGGGCAAATTTAGAGATATTCATAAATCCTATGTCTTTTTTAAGTTTTTTTTTCCTGTAAAAGTGGTTTGGCCATCTTGCCCAATGGAATCTTAGTTGGAGACCCCCACATTTAAAATAAACAAAAGTTGGGTTCTTATGGTTGACTAAGGGCATGAGTTCAAAGCTTCTCCTTCTTGTTTTTTTTTCATATGCTAGATACTTATTAAGCACTTATTTTGCCAGGGACTGTGCTAAGAGCTGAGGAGACAGTTACACACCAGGAAGCTGAGCTCCTTCCAGCCCTGGGCCGTTACTCTCCCCTCCCCATCTCCTGCCCCACGGCAGCCCCGCCCCTCGGAAGGGGGTTTGAAACCACTGGCTGCATAAAGAACAGCAGATGAGGACACCTTGGAGCATATCTGACATCTGCAAGTTAGTATAGTCTCAACTCAGTAATACAAATCTAACATAATGCTTTTCCTCTTTTCACAGCAGCTGCCGTATTTCCCTCTGCCTAGAAAAAAGGTCCCCTTTGTTCCCAGCCACTCATTACCTCTTACATTGAGCACACAGCTTTTACCTACCTCAGGTTGGAGGTTGTTCAGAGGAGGGTTTTGCTTCCTTAATGGGACCACTGGTTTCTTGGTGGCAGTGGGAGGGAGTGGCTGTGTCTTCTACCTCAGTCTGGAAGCATGGAGCCCTTTGTGCACAAGAGTCAGCCCTGAGCCCTGAACCCTGAACACCATTCCTTCGGCTTGGCTGTAACATGGATGAGAAATGGTTGGCAAAATTGGAGTATGGATTCTTATTTTTCTGACCATTTTGGATTCTATTATTGCATTAGAATATAGCAGCCAGTTTTGCTTCTGAGACATCTAATCTTTAGTGTTGTTATACAAATATCCAGTAGCTGTGATGTGGGATAGTAGAGATACGGATTTAGAGTAAGGAACCAGACCTGGACTCCCACCTGGCAATGAGACACTGGGCCAACCACCTGTCTCCCTTTGTTTCTTGATTGGTAACAGTACAAGTGTATGATGAGGGCTGTAAAAGACTTGTAGAAGCCAGTGTGATTCATGTCTGTGATCATAGCATCCTAGGAGGCTGAGGCAGGAGGATGTCAAGTTTAAACCCAGCCCAGGCAACTTAATGACTTAAGGAGATCCTGTCTCCAAAATAAAAGTTTTTAAAAAGACTTGCAGTGTAGCTCATTGAGAGGTCCTGGCTTCATTCCACTATACAAAAAAGAAAAGAAATGGAAAACGTCTCACAGAAAATACTCCACCTGGACCTGCAGCAAAGGCAGCGATTACAGAGGACAGACTGTCCTTACTGTGAATTGGAAGCCCTGGCTGGAAGTTAGATGGTCCCTGTTTGACCTTGGAGGAGGTGGTGGAGGTTTGGTCTGCTAGCTTTCAGTGCTGGCCCTTCTGTGTGGCTGTGAATCAGAGAATATTGTTAAGGTGATTCTGAGCCCTGTTCTTTCTTACTGCAGAGAAAGGTGTATGTTCTAGCAGGAGTGTTAGCATAGTGTTTTTGTGGGTACCCTTTTGGGGCTTTGAATATAGGGCCACACAGGACTGTGTGTGACAGATGGCAGTCTGGTTAATATAGCTGGTGTCATCTCAGCCTCAAGTAGCTCATGTATGGAGAGCGGTGGTAACAGCACTGCCAGGGCCACCATGCATTAGGAGGGACAAAGTGCTGACACCTGCGAACACACTTACGCCAGCCTGGGTTGTGCATATGGCCCTGCGGAGAGCTGCCCTTCCAGCACAGAGTTCCCAGCCTTGGAGTCTTCCTCAGGTCATCTTTGTCTCCATTTGAGAAACACGTCCGGGCTTGCCAAACAGTGGGAGGATGCCCTCTGTGCGAGCAGAAACCACCCTTATCCCAGATGCCCTATAAAGTGGAGCAGTTTGTGAGGAGAGACGGAGGGCGCACCTTCAGGACTCATGTGGTTTTCCTTGTCAGGAGCCCAGGATGAGCCTGTCCTGGCCAAGGAACACCCCCTCGGGGCTGGGACTGGACTGTGCCCAGCGGCTGGGTCTGCCTCGGGAGCTGGAGCCAGGAGCCTGCGCTCCTGGTGCACGCTGTGACCTGCTCTGCAGGGAGTTTGGCAGCCGGCCTGAATTGTTGGGCCTCTGCTTCCTCATCTGTTAAAGGGGTCCAGTGGCAGCGGACGAGCAAGTTTGCACAGCACGTAGAAGTGTAAGTTGGCCTGCGGAAGGGGCTCTGAGGATGGAAGGCTGTTCAAGGCTTGGAGGTGGTGGGAGCAGGTTTGGTCAGAGAGACACTGGCTTCTCACATTTCTAGGTTTTCTGTAGAAACTGGGGGGTCGAGGATGCAGCTTTGGGGGACTGTGGAGCTCCCAAAGATTCTTCCAATGCCCCAGAATTAATTTTAGGTTTCTCTGGGAAAATCATGACTTACTGTGTCTTAGCTTAGACACAGAGACTTTTCTTGGAGTTCTGGTTTGCTCCTTTGCACATGAAAGGAGTTGCCTGTACATATTTGTAGGCATTGTTGTTCTTAAGAGGATGAAAAGTTGTCAAGACTTGGATGGCTCAGAGAGATGGTAGTCATCTATTTCTTCTAATGGTAGGGTTTGACGACTAGATCTTTCCCAGAAGTATGGGACGCTATAGCAATATCAATTAGTTACTTCCACCTTTAAATGGAAAGGCTTGTTGGAACTTGGCGATTCTTCTTTTTGGCGTTCTTCTCTGTTATTCTTCCATACTTCAGACTCATTTGAAGCAGCCTTTTGGCCTTGCCCAGGTGGAAACCTGTTTGCAGTTGTGGGCTCTCCTGACCTCGAGGGAGGAGGGAAGGGACCTGTGTGCTGTGGCTGCTCAAAGTGTGGCCCTCAAGTCAGCAACAGCCACGCCGGCTGGTTGTTCCTGCTTGTTAGAACTGTGTACTTTGGGCCCCACTCCTGCAAGATCACAGGAGGCCTCATCCACAGAAAAGTGAGAAGCCCCGAACATTTTACATTGTATTTTATCTAGTAGATGTGAAGGGCAGGAGGTGGCTGTTGGTTGAGAAGCTTGTGTTTCTGCACGTGCTCCCCCATGCTCCTCTCTTCCTGATGCCCAGTTCTCCCTCTCCTAACCTCCTGTCTTCCTTCACGATTGTCCCCAGCTCGTGCCAGAAAACTGTGAAGTATGACTGCAGCTAGCGAGTGAGTTCACGTTTCCTTCTCCACCTCCCACCGCAAAGATGTATATGTAATGTACCAATAAAGATTTCAATTAAAAAAAAAAGATGTGGAAATGTCTGCAGGTTGAAGGTGCTCAGTCTCAGACTGTGCCTTGACTGCAGAACACGTTGGAAAGTTGGAGCAGGTGGCTTGAAAACTGGAGAAGGACAGCCTCTTGTGAGATGATGATGTTGGAAATCAAGGCCACATGAGGAGGGGTCAGGTAATGGCCAGCCCGAGGTGCTGTATCAGCAGTCAGAGGCAGCTGCAATGCCGTCACAGGCGGGACGCTGATCTGTTCTTGTTTAAGAGAATTCTGGTAGGTGGTGATGGTTTGGGGAGTAAGCCTGCTATTGCTTAGAGGTGGCTTTGGGCGGTGGCTTGGTGACATCATACCACTTGGATGAAAGAAGAGTGGAGCAAGCCTTTCTTGGAGAGGAAGTCTGAGACCAGTGGCTTCTTTCTGTGTGGTGTGAGCTTTTCATTATGCAGGTGTTTCTGTCCTGAGCCGGCTGGTGACCGACGTTTGCATATTGTGGTTATCCTAAAATAGGATGGACTGCAATTTACTGTCATGCATTGAGGAACTGGCCTTCAAACAATTTATGCTTCTTTGAAAAAAACGTCAAAATGTATAAATTCAAAATTATTTAGGAAACACATGCAATTTTGGTTGCCTTATTGAATATAAAGATAACTAGATTGCTTGAGCACGGAGAAAATATTGAAGCCATGTGTAGTTTCATTCTTTTTTCTGAAGTTATGAACAAGCCATAAATTTACCTGAGGGTAGAGGATAGCATTGCATAGCTAAATTCACCCCTAATAGGTTTAATTTTTTATCCTGATGTTGGAGTTGAGGAAAATGATATTCACGTTCTCCTTAGTTCTATACATCTTTTACTTCTTCTTCAGCTCTGTTCCCCAGATAACATGTAACTTTGGGAGTGACAGTGACAGATTTTCCTGCGATATCTCTGTCCTTTGCCAGGTCACAGCATCTTTTGTGACGTGGACGTTTCTAGTTTTGTCCCAAGGGCTATCCTACAGTGTGGCTTCGTAGACTGCTGGCGTTGGAGAGGTGCAAAGGAACAAAGAAGTCTTTCAGATCCGTGATTTCATTTGATGAGGCTAAGGCTTAGTGGTCCTGGGTTAGGATGGGACAGAGGTAGCTATGAAGTGACAGGAACTGAGAGCTGCTGTCTTCGCAGTAGCTTTTGCGCCTCTTCAACTTTCCTGATCAACAACCACGTGGGATAGTGTCTGGTTTTTACATATATACATATAATACACACATGCATGTGTGTATTAATCTGAGGGAAAAAGTGCTGTTTACATGTGCATGCTTACACTACAATATATACACACATGCATGTGCACAGGGATGCATATACATGAATATCTATGATTCTCTGCATGTATTGGCATGCTTATATGTGTGCGTATCACAGCATTTGATTAAGTCACATGATGGGAACATTTGAGGTACACATATTTCATTTGCTACACAGATAAGGACACTGGCAGAGAAAGGATTACTGTATCATCCTGGTGCAGTTAGAAATCATGGCCCCCCTTTCCCTTATTTTCTCCAATATTAGTTGCATCATTTTCCATATCATTGTGTAGCTATGTGGTCACTTGCCAGACGTGATACAAGGCTTCTTTTGTACTGTATTTTTGTACATTTGAAGCAGATCTTTTTTTTTTCTCCAAGTGACTTTCAAAGGATTATTTACTTTTACTTAAAATTTTCTCATAAAAATAAAATTTAATATAATTTGACCATAAATGGAAAACCAGTATGATGGCAAATCATAAAGGAAAGAATACTATAAAAATAAATAGCTACAAAGAGTGTGTGTGTGTGTGTGTGTGTGTGTGTGTGTGTGTGTGTGTGTGTGTGTGTTCATTCATCTTATCCATTTGCTACCTGAAACTACCCTGTACACCACTGTGATGTGTGCTGCTAGTACTGGTTGGGAAATACACAGTTAGACCAAAACCTCCAAATCAGTTTGCAAATTATGTGGCAGACTGAGAGACCAGTCTCTAAAGGTCATTGCCCTTAATACATTGAGGGTAAAGATCAGCCACCTTTGCGGACATCCATTTCATCTCTTTACCTGTCAAGTGCAGGTGTCAGGTTCACCAGTGAGGAAGAGCAGCCCAGGGTCTCCTGGGGCTATGACCTCTGTAAACATCTACTTTTGACTTCTTTTTTTTTCTTCACAGTTGTGCTGTGAAAGTCAAAAGCTGTATTTTGGAATATTATTTCCCTGTCACCTTCCTTTTTCCTTATGTGTCATTTGATTCTGCTGCTTAAATTTTTAAAGTACTTCACCTTTTAAAAATATATAGAACTGATTGAGTAGATACTTTCTTAAGAAGTCTTCACAGCGGTGTGACTGGCCTCAAGTGGGTAATGGGGAAAACATTTAAAATGGTTGTTGTTCCAGATTCTTTTGGCTTGGAGTTTACATCCTATCTTGGATTGTCAGAACTTGATAACAGCACTTGATTCTGAGTGGGCATAATACAATACTGTGGCTCTGACAGTTGCTAATTTCTTTCTCTGTTAGCCCTTTTGAGTGGAGGTGAAAGTCTAACCCTATTATCACTTCAAAAGAATAATAGAAAAAGATCCAGCATTGAATCCTGAGTTACAGGAAATAGGCAAAACAAATGGTTGTTTTCTGTCCTTGCTGTCTGATGCCAGCTCTCTGAAGGGAATGTGTTAAACTGTGGAGCCCATGAGGGAAAAATCTCAAGGAAAAATGCTGCTTATCCTTTGCGTTGTTGGGTTTTGCTCTCTTGTGTAGGAGACATGCAAATAGCCTTGCTGTGGTCCATTTGTCACCCCTTGTAAAGGTTCTCCTGGGATTTGGGCATCACACAAAGCCTGTGCCAGCTCTGAGAGTTTGGTTGTTTTTGCTAATGGTGACAGATTTTGTCATTAAAGATACCCAAGTGTTATACTGCCCACACGCTTTTCAAGTCTGTGGTCATAGAAATCCCTTTGGCTTCAGGTACAATTCAGTGAGAACACACACACACACACACACACACACACACACACACACACTCTCTCTCTCTCTCTCTCTCTCTCTCTCTCTCTCTCCAGGCACACAGAATTTGACTGTGGAATTGGCAAGAAATAAGTGAGCCAAATTTGGCCTGTAGAAATTAACACTGGCAACTTCGAGAGTAAAAATTATATGAAAAGCACTCATGAGGGAAGGAAGAAAGAAAAAAAACTAGGATAACAGTGCAACAGACCACATTTCCTATCCACAGTCTGTCTTCTTGGGGGTGTTTGTCTAAACAGCATTGCCAGTTTTTCTAAACAGTACTGCTGGTGTCCTCGATCTGTAATATGAAGAGAATCAGTTCTGTGGACCAAATGCTCGTTGGGTTGAGAGTTCCTTTATTTGGCCAAATTAAACCCAACAGCCTCATCTCTGTCCAAACTTGTACTAGTCCAGGGCCAGCTAAGATGCCTGTCCTCATTTTCTCTGCAGGAAAAAAAAGAATGATGCGTTGACTTTCTTATCCCTTTGATTAAAAGATGTTTAAATTCACATAAAATGTAGTTGGGTTTTTTATTTGGGGGGGTCTTTGAAAAGCTGGAAATGTAATACTTTGAGATCGTCTTAGATGTAAAAAACACCGTAGAAGCTCCATGTGGCTTTTAGGAAGCTAAGTAGCCGTATTAAAATCTCGTGTGGATGGCCCATTATTTCTTGCCACCATCCTTAGCATCTGCTGGAGATGCAAGCCCAGAAGCGCAGTGCTCATTTTTAGGAGGACAACTTGGAATGGTTCTCAGTTTGGGTTTTGGTGCCGGGTCTTACATGTCCTAGCCCACAAGCCCTAATACAGAGATAATTGGAAGTCTAAAATCAATAGTGATGGCACATGGCCAGTGTGAGACAGATGCCGGAATAAACCATCTGTAAATTCCACGGTGGGTGAGGTGGAGGCGCCAGTGTTTATCTGCACTCTGTGGACAGCGCCGGCCATGCTGGATATGCTGTGAGTCGCTGCCATTTGACTTTAGAATTCTCTTCCCCTGCCTGGCCCCACCTGTGGTGTGCGTGCATTTGTAGAACTGTATCAAGCATTTTGTAAGGTTTTTTAAAATTTTTTTTCCTCCATAATAAGAATCTACTCAACAAAGTTGGACTTTTTTTTTTTTTTCAATCAGAGACCAGCTCCTCTGTGGTCTCCCTTTCTTCAGCAGGCTGAGTGATCTTTTCAGAATCCAGATGTGATCATATCACTTTCCCCTCTTCGTCTGTCTGAGAGTCCGTTTTTGGCTTTTCCTGAACCTGATCCGGAAGATGAAGTTCTATAATAGGGTAGGCACAGCCTTATCTTACCTGCTGCCCCAGGGCCTTTGCATATGGTGTTCTGTTTGCCTGGACTCTTCCTCTTTGCTTTCCCTCATTACCTCTTGCCTTCAGCTCTGGGCTCAGCTCCTCAGAGAAGTGTCCTCTCACCTCCCTGACTCTGCCTGCATTTCTCTTGTGCTTTTTCCTGGCTCCATCTAATGCCCCTTCATGCCATTAATTCTTATGCATTTTATATATTTTCTTGCCTCTATTTTTAATTTATATCTGTCTTCTCACCAACTCTAAAAAGAAGAACATAACTTGTTGTCTGCTGTTCTGTTCTGATGTCCCGGACTTTGTATTTCTTCTGCAAAGGCAGACTTCTGTATCAGAGCCTCAGTGTCCTATTATTTTGAACCACTTTGAAGTCTTTTTGAAATACCAAACCAAATGGTTGATCTCCAATCAGAGGATTACTGTACAAGTGGTTTGCTTTATCAGTTTTCTGAACTTGCCTTTATGTCACAGGGTGCTGTCCTTTCTGAGGGATAATTATGTGTTTTGTAGCCGTTAAGGGCAGTTTGTGGTCATGACTGTTTTATGGTCAGATATCCAAACATTGAGTACTAAAGTCTGTATTTGAAAGAGCAAAAACAGAGAGAAAACTTAGTTTTGAGTGATGCTATGAGTACACTTAGACTTCCTAATAATGTGTCTATCTATCTATCTGTCTGTCTGTTTGTCTCTCTGAATTCTCTCAGGGTTCTGGAGCCACTGATGTCCTTGTAACCTTGCAAGGCCACTTCTTTATCAGCTGTCTATGAAATGAGAGTTGGATTCCGAGATATCTCCAGTTCCCTTCTGGTGCTGACATTCTAGGTTTTATTTACATAAATAATGGCTCTTACATTAAAGACACAGATTCCCAAAGCATGTTTTGATGTCCACATCTTATAAAACTGATGTGATTTCTTGAATGCTTGTTACTTTTTTGTTTCTCAAGAAAAGTGAAAGCATCATCATAAGTTGTAGAAATGAAAAAAAATTGCTGTTGTGCTAAAATATACTAACTGGTGTTTTTTGTAATCTAGCATCAAGATCCTTATTCCCCAGTATGTTTTTGTGGGATTTTAAATGCATAATGTATAAGGACAGCAAGGATTGTCTGGATAAATCCATTTGGGCTGTGCTTGGTTTTGTTTGGATGGATGGCAGAGCTCATGATAGAGATGGGCGTTTTGTTGATAGCTGAGGGACAGGGAATAGAGAATTCACTTCTGTGAACTAAGTGTGTCTCTGTGTGGTCTCAGACAAGTGACTCAGTCTGTCAAAGAGAAGGCAGTGCCACATGTCCTAGCACTTGGATCGTTCGCAGGATGTACCTCTGGCACACTTTGGGCATGTCTTTTACTTTTTATGAATGAAAAACAAGAGCAAAGTTAAGGAAAGTCTGGTATTCTAAATGTACACAGCAGTGGCTTGCTACCATGAAGCTGGATGCAGGATTTGAAAACTCAACCCCAATGCCATGAGTTTCTGCTGATCTATCTCTGAGTGCTGCTCATGTGAGTAAGGTTGGGTGAAGTACACCCAGATCGTAACTTACACTCCTTGTTATGAAGTTTAACCTTAGCCACATCAGGTTTTTAATTGATACACAATACCATTTTGTTTTTTGTTCTGTGCTTGTCCTAGGATTCCTTAGGTCGTGATCTCAGGCACAGCCTGCCTTCCCTGGGAAAGCTCCACCGAGGTGTGTGGGAGCCTCTCACCCTGGTCAAGATGGAACGTGTCCAGAGGGTCTGAGAGCTGTGGGAACAGTGCTCCTTGAAGCAGAGACAGTTTCCTGTCTGTTCCTCCTTTTTTGTTGTACTTAGGATCCAACCAAGGGGAGCTGCGCTGAGCTATACCCCTAGCTTTTAAAAAGCATTTTAAGTTTTTGACTGGATCTTGCTAAGTTGTTAGATTCCCCAGGCTGGGCTTGAACTTCTGATTCTCCAGCCCCTACTAGTGCTGGGGTTAAAAGTACACTCCACCACACCCAGCCTGTTCCCCACTTTTAACATTTGTGAGTCTTAAATCTTAACCAGGGAGTTTTCAAATTGGCAAGCAGAGTGTTGGAGTGAAAGTAAAAGGGTGGAGACTCCATCGGCCGGGTGCCCCTTGCCTGGCCACCCACCTGGGACTGGCCTGTCCTGCCCTTCAGAGCTACAGGCCGGTGCGGGGTGGGATGTGAACAGGCGCTTTCACAGGAGCGTGGTGCCAAATGTGGTGTGTGGTGAAGGACAGGGGTTTGTTGAACTTGCAAACTGGAACTTGCTGTGGGGTTGTTTATGACACTTGGCCAAAACACTGAGTCCTGAAAGAGGAAATCCCCTGCGTGGTCCACCAACAGTCTTGGGGACTTGACTTGGAGATTTCTTGTAGATCTCCATCTTAAAAGTGGTGAATATGATGGTAAGTGATTCAAGTGGCCGGTGGGACTGAGAGTTGGGCTGTTTGCTTTTGCCCTCGTGACCCAGGTGACTGTGACTGGGGTTAGCATGTTAGAAAAGTATAGTGAATGTTTAAATGTTAAGACGTTGCCCAGTAAAAACCTCATTGCCGTTAATCCCCTTCTCTTTGAGCATTCTTCTCTCATTCTTTTGGCCACTGTCAGAAGCAGTTTTGGAAGTCCTCTCCCATAAGCATCATTCATTGTGCTGTCTTGGCTGCCTTGATGTCCTGAATTGGTTCAGAACAGTCACCATTTCTGTCCATTTTGCCTTTAAGGAAGAGCCAGAAGTCTCCCTGTGCCAAACCTAGTAAACAAGGATACACTGTCATGTTTTCCCAAGCTCACATTTCTGTTGGAATGGCACTTGGCTGGAACATTCACTATATTTTTGATCATACTTCATAAAAGCACTCACAAATGAGGACTTACAGAACTGCTTCAGAAAGAGCCAAGAGTGAGGGGTAAGTGTGTTGAAGCAAGGGAAGATGTTTGGAGGGGGGGGTCAATGGCCGTGTGTGTCGCTTTTATTGTGATACATTTTTTAATATACCTCCTCCCCATTTATTTCGATCACACCACATAGCTTCTCCCAGAGCCACTGCAGCGTGGGAAGGAAGCAGGGATGGCTTTGAAGATTTCCCTTCTGCTCTGCACCCCTCCCTCCTACCTCAGATTCCTCCTCTTGTTCTGCCTCCTTCCCTTACTGCTCAAAAAGAAAAGCACTGTATATAGGTCATGGGGAAAAAGAAGATATATAAAAATGGTTTTAGTAACGTTTTGTGGTATTTCCTTCTATTGTTGTTTCTGGCCATGTGCACACACACCCATATATATTTTTGTAAGTGAGGTCATACTGTACATGCTGGGGGTTAGTTAGGGTTTTCCTTTTAAAACATTTTATAGAACTTCTATGCATTGAAACCCAGAATAGATGGGTGGAGATTCATTGAGGTAAACAGAGCAGAATGTTAATTGGTAGAATCTAAGAATTATGTGTAAACTTGTGGTTGAAAATCCTTTCAGCTTGTCTAGATGTTTAAACATTATTGTAATAAAATGTGAGGGGGGAAGTCCAGTGAGGAATAAGAAGATGGAAATCAAACAAGTAGTAAAAGTACAGCGTGTACGTGTGGTGGCATACACACACGCTGTCTTGCTGTATTGTAAGGTAGATGTTCACTGTAAGGTTTTAATGGCTGTAAGGCAGTGTGTCCTAGTGTCATCTGTTTGGGCAGTGCCTTACTTGTTTGGACCGGTAGGCTGTTTGTATGTGTGTTTATTATTGGTTTTGTTTATTTGTGACTGCCCTCTGTGTGTTTTTAAAAGCATGGCACTTCCTGTGTGAATTTGGACAGTCATTTCTCTGCATCCTGGGACAAAGCACCTCTTGAAATTCCTCATTTCATTTTTTATTCTTCCTGAGTGTATGCACAGGTGGCACATTAATTCTGCACCCGGTTAGCCTATATTAAGCAGGACAATATTTTTAATTAGACAAACATATTCAACCTCAAATGTATTTATTCTCCCTTGTCTATTTTTTTAAAAATTATGTACACAGTGAGTTACAGTGGTGCCTGGGTACCCGGGAAGAAGGTGGCGGGTGGAGGAGTTTACAAGATGAGGGAGATGTGTCCTGTCTTGCTTAGAACAGTTTCTGGGTGAAGGTCCTTTCTTTATCTTTTGTGTCTTCTTACTCAAAGAGAGGACTTGGTTGCATCATTTGAAGGTTTTCGGGATGGCATGTCCCTCCTGGTTAGCAGTCACTTCAAAGGGTAGCTGGCTCACTGGGCCCCATTTGTGGTTGGCTTGGCTTTGTGTGCCAGTGCCTGTCTTGGCCCACGTAGGGCAGCACTGTGTTGATTTACCTCCTTAGCAGAGTCATAGAACTAAGATCAAGGCAGAAAAGGCATTTGGGGCCCCTTTGATCAGAATGACCCCCGGATATGGAAGGTATTTTAGTCCATGAACTTGTTCTTTGCCCCACCTTGTGTGCCCTGGGCTGTCACTGCAGAAGGTGGTTTGGATGATAGTGATTTTGAGCCCACATCTAGTTGCAGGTAAGGCAGATGAAGCAGAGTTCCTGAATAACTTGCCCACAGGTGCCCGATTAAAAGGACATAATCTAGGCCTCTTCAGTCCACTGTGCCATGCTGCATGCTGCTCTGGTTGAGGGCTGTTGTGAAGAGACTTCCAAGTAGGAAGAAGAACTGTTGGTCCGCAGAGGAGAGGCCCTTGAGAAGATTGTAGGGGGCAGAGGACAAGAGCCAGAGGACAAGATGTTTCCCCTGTTTTTCCCCAAAGAAATGACATTCTTAATTATTTGTGAAACTTTTGGGTTTTCTCTATCACTCACCATTTTAAGGTATGTTATTTAACTAGATATCTCCAATTCCAGTGATGGTAAATGTTGGAATTTCCACTATTTCAGCCATCAGTGTTTATTGATGGAGAAACTCGGGCTTACTGAGATGAGGTAATCTTGTCGGGGTCAAAGTTGTAAGTGCAGTAGCAGTGTTGGAATTGGGGATGGAGCCTTAGATGTGGGGTAGTAGCTTCTTCATTCGCCTGGAGGAGAACTTCTCTGCTTTTCATGACCATTTACTATAAGTGACTTGCCTGTCACCTGCCCACACGAGGTGAACAGAAAATACAGTGAAAGGACTATTGGCCTGGCATGTGATTGTAGAACATTTTTGTCTACTCTGGAGGTGAACCGTAACAGATTGAGAGCGAGGGGTTATCACTATGTAGACATCCTGTGTGTGATGATGGTAGAATGTAACCAAAAAATCTGTAATATGTGTGAATTTAAAACCATGTTGTAGTCCTCCAAGAGTGTAACTGCTAGAACTTCACACACAGGTAACACTGAAGCCCTTAAAACAAACTCTAGTGAGTATGTCTCTCTGATGAAAGAATTGTTGTCCTCCCAGCCACATGTATAAGGCCACATCATTGGCTTTCATCTTGAGCAGGAGGTGGAAAAACAGACAAATACCTGTTCTTGAAGTCATGTAAAAGATGTTCATTCTGGGAAAAAGATATTTACTATACCTTTTATCCAGAGGACACAAATGATGAGTCTTTCAGCATTGCTGAAGTCCTGACTCTTACGTGCCTCAGAGACATCAGAAATTCAAAATCTTTGTTGGAGAAAAATTTTTTAAAATGTATTAAAGCTGTGTTCAACATTTGTTTCATAATTCCTTGGGAAGGGACTAGACATGCATGCGAAAATGAAGCCTCTCATGTATCAGCCCTGCTGCATAAGCACAGGATGCATCTTCTGGAGGGAGAAATGGTCTCTGCCTCCTATGTGTCATTAAAGTTGCATCAGAAATGAGACACACCATTATTTCTTGGAATTGCAAAAATTTGGAAACAAAAATAATGTACCACCTGAAATCTATAAATACCGTAAGTAGCTCAGATATGAAGGCAAACTTTTTACAGTCAATCCTAAATATGCATAGGTTCTATATCTGTAGATCCAACCAACTGTAGATTAAAAAATATTCAGCTGCTTGATGAAAATTCTACATGTACTGAACACTTAGAGACCTTTTCTTCTTGTTATTATTCCCTAAACTACACAGTCAGTATAATAACTGTTTATATGGCATTTACATTGTGTTAGGTGTGAGAAGTCATCTAGAAGTAATTTAAAGTGTGCAAGAGAATGTATGTCTGGAATATGTAACTATTATTCTGTAGAAGAGGTGTGAGCATCTGCAGGTTGGGGGTCCTAGATATAATCCCTGCACATACGAGGGCAGGTGCTTGTCCTTCTTTAAAAATTTTGGGCAGTAAGATCTATCTTAAGATCAACAGTATTCCAAGGCTGCCTTTTAGGTCTCTTAATTATCTGTTTTTCTGACATGGTGGGTAAATTCTAAGTAAAAGCTAGTGAGCGTTCTTGTATATCAGGCCCTATGCTGTTCTTAAATTACTCATTGTGGGGCTCTGAGAATGCTCAGAACAGTGGGCAGTGCTGTTATTGGCCATCTCTGACAGGTAGAAGTGCAAAAGTAACAGGTAGAAGTGAAACAGCTTGCCTGGCCATGTGGATTATAGAGATGGGACCTGAGGCATGAATTAGTGTCATTGGACCCAAGTTAGAGCTCCTGACTCTTGGAATGAATTGCTTCCACTTCAGGGGGTTTTGATTTGTTTCTGATTTTGTTGTTTTAAAGTTTCTGACTGTTGATTTTAGAATAGCCTGAGATACTTATTCTTTGAGGTGAGTGATTTGAATTTAGACCCCTCATTATTGGAGAGGCCAGAGAGCCTTCTTCGTGTGGACACACAGTTCTACATACTTTACCCTGCTTCGGCCTCTTGCCTGCTGCATAGAATGGCAAGGCTGAGGATGAACCCATTCATTTACACATTAAATCGCTTTTTCATTTGTTCACTTGGTAAATGCTCAGTGCTACTTAAGTTCCAGGTCCCACTTCGCACTTGGGGCACATGGCAGTGGATAGCATCACCCCTGGTCTCATGGTGCTTCTACCTTAGGCGAGACAGAAATCAAGGCATATGTGGTGCATCTCATCGGGGTAAGTGGTATGGAAAAAGACATCAGGGTAAAGAAATGTTGGTTGTAGGTCATGTGTTACGTTTACATAAGAATATTAAAGGAAAAAAAAAGACTGACCAGAGTGGGCCCTGAGACATCTGAGGAAAGAGTATTCTGGGAGGAGAATGACAAGTACAGAGGTCCTGAGGTGAGTGCCCGTTCATCAGAAGGAAAGTTCTGTTGTTCATAGTAACCTGCAGTTACCTGTTCCTTCTTGATTGGAGTGCCACAGATTTCCCTGGGGAAGTTAGGATTGAAGTACCGTAACCTAAGCTTGCATTCCTTGTTCCAGAGACTCTATAATCTTGATAGGAGATCATCCCAAAGATGTGTTTGTTAGCTCCTCCTCCGTTCTCTCTCCTTGTGTCCCTCTTAGCAGCTTCTTTCTAATAGATTGGAGTCTCATCCTAGGGAGTAGAAAGCAGTCTGCAGATGTCTCCTGTGCAAGGCTCAGGATGGGAGAGAATGGGTCCCCCAGACCTGGTTACTGACGGAGGACCACTGGGAAGATTGCCTGTATAATCTTTAAGTTTCAACTTGAACTGCTTTCCTATCGCATCTGAAAGGTTCCTTTTAGTCAGTAAAATGTTATCAGATGCTCTGTTCTTAAATTTTGCTTTGAAACAGCATTGCAGATTGTTGGTATTGACCCATTAAGAATTACATTTTCTTGAGGAAAAGTCTCCTGAGATTTGCAGTTTCTTGCTGGACATGCACATAACAGTGTATTTTTAAAAAGCCTTGTGAATGTACACATGGTAACAGCCCTGGGCGAACGAAGCCTGACTAGTTGGTTTTCAACTTGCTCACTTTTTAAAAATATATTCTTTTAAACCATCCTTTCTTGTAATGGAGAACATAAAGGTATTGGAAGGCCATTTACAGCATTTCATTTCTGATACCCCTCGATGTAGAATGAACAGTTCAACTAATTTGAGTTTGAATTGTCTCTGAAATATTTTCTTTATCCTTGGTAGCCTTATGCAAAAATTTCCGCCTGTTGCAAATTAAAAGCCTTCAAGTTGCAAACCCCCCTGAAGAAAGGTTCGGATAATGGCGATGTTGTCAGACCCTTCACCGTGCTGTGCGCTCCTGGGAGCCTCCAGGATACTGGTTAATGGAGTTGGAGGGAAGGGAGGCTTCCACAGCCATGTGTTTCCTCATTTGACTGCTCTTTTTCCTGATGAGCAAGAAAAGGATCGGTGATCAAGCAGAGGCTTTCTAAGGGGGTCTGAAATTAGTAGGTAACATGAAGAATGGATGTCTAGAGGCTGCTGGGGAAACACCACAAAGCCCTCGAGTCTTGAAGATGCAGATAATTCTTTCTTGAACACTGAGATTATGGGAAACTTTTCCTTGTGGGTTGAACAGGACCCAAGCGCACAAAGCTAATAGGAAGTGCAGAAATGTAGATTTTTTTGGTCCTTATTTTTGTGCTGTTTATGATCTGCCAGCAGGAATATTTCACAGCATCAAAGACATGGCCAGAAAGCAAAAAATGTATACACACACACACACACACACACACACACACACACACACACACACACGACATACACACATACACAGCTCTGTATCTCACAACCCTGATACCACATATGGCCTTTCCAAAGGCAGTATTGTATGTTGTTTAGTCTTGGAACTTCTTATAAAGATAGGATGTCATTTACAATCCTCAGGCCATATGTTTACTCAGACTTAAGAAACATGGACTAATCTTTTTCTATTTTGAGGAGTAATAAATTGAAAAGATAATTACATAATATGGTGCATAATGTAACTCTGGCTTGAGCCATATGTGTTTAATTTTAGAAAAACATGCGTGATGACAGGTTATGAAAGGATGAAACTATTTTAGTCTTTTTAAGGATTAGAAGCATGATTTTTTTTTTTTTTATAAAATAAGTGTCCCCTCCACCCCCGCTGAACTCAGAAAAACAACTGAATATACAAACCCAGTGAAAAACACTCTACTGAAAGTAATTTGTTTTTGGTGGCCACTGGCAAAGAAAATTCAAGTTAGAGGACATATTACTTGCAAACTCTTGCAAAATTAGACGCAGGCTTCTGTGTGCTGGGAAGGGGTAGCCTGTCATTCTAATGCCAGAGCAGAGCTGCTGCATTTAGAATCAGGCAGAGATTTATCATGTGATGGTTCCGCTAGAAACTCAACCAAGTATCTCTCCTTATGGAGCAGGAGAGCAAAATTGGGTTTAAATATTGAAGTCGAAGAAACATGCGGCCTTTTCTTACTTCTGCAAACATCTGCTGAAGACCTTTGCACATACATAGCACTGTGTTTGGGACATGACCTGCAGAATCAAGTAAAATACTCCAAACTAGACCGTAAAGCAGTCAAGAGGCTCAGATACCAAGACCTACTTTGAGGCCAACTTTAGGGTCTGTCATTCTGTCCATGATTCTGACATAGAGGCAGATCATTATCGTACCAGCAGGGAAGGTGGAAGCTCCCTGGGAAAGCAGAACTAAGGTAGCAGAGCCGGTCAGGTTGTTTATCTCCTGGCCTTGATAATAGGAGGTCACCTGCATTATCTCAACAAGCTTAGTCATCAGAAGG
>PVIR01023769.1:0-26342 GCA_004026965.1 Petromus typicus
CAGCCCGAGAATGGGAAATGCCTGTGGGAAGAGCCAGGCGAGCAAGGCTCAAAGCCAGAGCCTACAGTCCACCCCTCTGCCCACCACACAGCTGCCCACGGGCGGCAGGTCTGTGCACGGCAGCCGCTGCACACTCTGAGTGAGCCAGGCCTCTCCTCCTGAGTGACAGTGAGTGAGGGTCTCCTGCGGCTTGCCGCCCGGCCCCGGGTCCCTGCCAGCTTCACTCCCTGCCCTGGGCTGTGGGGAGCCATCCAACACCCACAGCAGGGGCTGCCATTCCACACCTTCCGAAGCCCATGTGTGAGGCCACGAGGTGAGCTTGGGCAATGGCCCCGGCCTGGCAGGACAGGCCATGACCTACCCACATGGCACAGACATGCAGTGAGGATGAGTGAAGCGCGCGCACATGGCAGAATGGGTCTGCACGGCTGGCAGGTGGGCGCAGGCAGCATGGAGTGGGCAGATGGGTGGGCAGGCAAAGCTCACCATTAGGTGCACGCTGGAGCTTGACTTCCTTTTCTGGACACACCACAGCAAAAGGGAAAGAGAAGGGGAAAGAGGAGGTAAGAAGAGAAGCACAGAGACACTGCAGGTTAGTGCCCAGCGTGGGCTCTGCATTGTGGGAGAAGAGAGTGGAAGAAGGAGTCCAGCACCAGAGAGATTCCCACAGCCCAGAGAATGACAGGCACACCCCCTCCAGACCCTGGCAGGAAGAGCTCTGTCAGGGTCACAAACATGCGTGTAGTGTATTCTGAGAGGTCTCAGCCTTGCTCAGAGAAAGCTTCTTAAGGAGATTACATCACAAGTCTTTGAGGGCAACATCTGGCTGCTGCCAATCACAGGTTTGGTTTCCAGGTTAAGGCAACTCGAAGGGCATGCGCTTCCTCTCACAACTGGATCTGTCTCCATTCTGAACAAGCAGCTACCAGGTAAGTAGCGCAGGCTTCTCCAGACCACCTTGACTCCAGGCACCTCAGCCTTCTCAACCCAGGACTTGCTGTACCCTCAACTGCTGTTCAACAAGAACGCTGGGCTCTGTAAATTATCTCACAGTTAAATGTTGGCATTTCCAACAGCAACTGGTATGGCCATGGCTGTCTGAAAGGTCTGACTGTTTGACTATACTTTGCCATTACTGGGTAATGGAAAAGCAGGAGAGGTGGCGATTAAAGTGCAGTGGTCATACAGACAAAGAGATGTAAAGCCACAGAGTGTGAAAAGCACTGATTGCTTAGCCTCAGCTAGATGCTCACCGACATCATGTCCAGATGTGGAAGGAGCATCAAAGTAAAGACCTCACGGAGGGGCGCAAACACACCTCCGAGGACTGTGTCTGACGGTGAGGGGACATTACGGATTTTATAGTCACCTCAGCTGGAGACAGAAGTTCTTTTGGAACATGTCTGTCTGTTGTTCGACTTTTGCTTTTTTCTTTCTGTGGTACTGGGGACTGAGCTCTGTACCTCACACATGCCAGGAAGATAACCCACAACTAAGCTACATCCTCAGCCCTGATGTTTTGGGTTTCTTTTGAGACAGGGTCTCAATTTGTAGTTCAGGCTGGTTCTGAACTCAGCCTCGAACTCAGCAATCCTCCTGCCTCTGCCTCTCAAGGGCTGGGATTACAGGCTTGAGCTACACACCTGGCACTGTGGTATGTGGTACTGACTGCTGGCGGACATGAGTCTCCATGCCCAGCATTGTTGTATGTGTTTCCCAGGGATTGAACCCAGGCCCTTGTGCTTGCACAGGGCCGGTTTCTAACATGTGCCGACTTGCAGGGCCTCCCCCTCAGGCTGTCTGGCTTCTGGTGGTTCTTGGGGGCTGGCTATCAAGGCCGATGCTTTTAACGGAGCATACCTCACTTTCATGAAAAAACTACAAAAACAGATTTAAAATTTTACACCAGAAAAGGGTTCAAGCCTCCTTCCCATATTTAATTTTCCCCCATCCTTAACTTAAACATTCAAACAGTACTTAAGAAAATAACTGTAACCTTTTTACCTCCTTACTTCCTAGTTTTTCCCCTTAAAGGCTGGATGGCACTTCAGACCTGGGAAAAGAAAGATGCCAGGGTGTCCTCGATGAGGGGCGTCTTGGCACTGAGCATCTGTAGCCTCTTCAGTCTTGTCCTGGGAGGCGACACTCCCTGTCCCACACCATGGGACACCGTCACTGCCATACTACCCTCCACGAATCTAAACTGAACCTGAAGTCCTCAAATTCTAGAGCACAAGGCAGTCTGCGGTCAAAGCCATGCTCGAGTTCGGAGCATCTGCAGCGCTTCTGAAGAGCAGGAAAGCGGCCTAGGGGTGCTCAGTGCAAGGGAGGAGCCCAGGTGCTGAGAGCCCAGGCCCCCGCGCAGCTCCACACATCTCCCCCGTCCTTCCCCAGGGCTCAGGAAGCTCAGGCTCCACACTCAGCACGCTCAGTCCCTTCTCTCAGCTGTCATACGACTACACCATTACCGCTGTACACTTGCTCCTGAGCTTAAAAGGACCAGACATCGCAAACAATGGAAAACAGAGAAGGGAGAAAAAACACTTACTGCTCTTACAAACTTACAACACTTATAAACTCTTACTGCTCTTCTAGTCTTTTACCTTAGCAATTAAGAAATATCTTTATGTCCGACACGGTGGCACATGTTTGTCATACTAGCACTTGGTGGGAGTGAGGTAGGAGGATGGGCACAAGGTTTGAGGCCAGCCTGGACTATACAGTGAGACTTTCTCTAAAAAAAGTTTTCCCCATCATGCAGTAAAGTTATGATAAACACTTCAGTGGTCTTTTTTTTTCCAGCCCACATATTAGACTAAATAAATATTTACAACCTCAATGCTGGTTCTGAACTCAGCGGTCCTCCCACCTGGGCCTCCTGAGTGCTGGGATTACAGGCGGGAGTCACCAGGCCCAGTACTGTGGTACGCGGTTACCAGGGATCGAACCCTGGACCTTGCGCTTGCCAGGCAGACGCTGGACCAATTGAGCTAAATCCCTGACCCTCGATGCATTCTTTAAAATGTACATAATAATGTATTTCTTTACATCCCATCCTTTTTACTTAATATAAAATATTTCTGTATTAAGTTTTTCACTTAATGGAAAACATTTCTGTCACTACATAGTCATGACAATGAACCACTTTGTAATCGTTGATGAAGTGGATTTCCCATAATTATAGTTAGTTTCATGCTAGCTTTTGAAATGGTTTCACGAGTTATAAATAATTTCATAGTGAACACCTTTCTGCACTCAGCTTTTCCCTATTTTGAATTATATCTTTAGGAAAATAATTACACAGACTACCCGAAAGAGAATTACAAAATAAGGTGTGTGGTGGTACACACTTGTTATCCCAGCTACTTGAGAAGCTGAGGAAGGAGGATCACCAAATTTCAAGGCCAACCCGGGCAACTTGGCCAAGTTTCTAACTCAAAATAAAATAAAACATGGCAGGGGATGCAGCTTAGTCGTAAAGCACTTGGCTATTGAGTGCAAGGTCCTGGACTCAATCCACAGCACCACAAACAGGGGGGAAAAAAAAGAAGGCTTCTTGTTTCTCTGACACTAGCCAAGCTCAAGCTTTTGCTGCATGTGTTGTCCAGGTCTACCTCCTCATCTCCAGTGGCCAGTTCACTTTTTAGCATCTTCCTCCTGGGCCTGAGGGATTCTCATTTCTTGGTGAAATGTTTAATGAAAGAATTCCCATTTCCCCTGCTGAAAGTGTTTTCCCAGCCCATTTATCACTGCCCTTTTCGGTTTGATTATTCCTTTTTTTTTTTGAGACAAGGTCTCACTTTTGTGGTTCAGGCTGGCCCTGAACTCACAACAATTCTCCTGCCTCTGCCTCCCGAGTGGTGGGATTACAGGCGTGAGCCACCACGCCCGGCACTATGGTATGTGGTACTGACTGCTGCTGGGCGTGAGTCTCCATGCTTGGCATTGTTGTATGTGGTTACCAGGGACTAAACTAGAGTCCTTGTACTAGCCAGGCAGGTGCTGGAAACGCTGAGCCAAATCCTCGGCCCTGGTTATTCCTGTCTTACACACCTGTTTCTTCGCCTCAGGTCCCACTGTGCTGCTGAATTTTTTTTTCTCAAGACAGAATAGTATAAACGCACTTCCTGAGTACATCCCAGGGTCAGATACACGTGACGGGCCCTCCCCTCCCCTCCCCTATCCTCCTGCAGGGACATAGCTGCACATTGCTGTCATCCCATCTCTTCGTTCTTTCCCCATTTCCTTTGCTGAAACCTCTTCTTTCAGCATCTTATTAACAGATAACTCCCATTTTTTTTTTTAAACTAGACTCTTTGTTTGCTTTTTCAGAATGACCTCACTATGCAACTAGCCTAGGTTGGCCTCAAACCTATAATGATCCTCCTGCCTCAGCCTCCTGAGTACTAGGATTACAGGCATTAGCCACTACAGCCAGCTTTACCAGACCCTTAAACCTTCAGATGGTTTAGATTTGTATGGAGGAGACAGGGTATTACAATGTACTGGGTGGTTCTCTCTCCCACTCAAGGCCTCTAGAATCTGTATATTTTCAGTAAGTTCCTTGGGCTAATCTTAAATCAGTTTCACTAGACATTCATTTTTGGCACCAGCACCCAGCCACCTACTAGAAATGTCTTTTTGTGCTTTTTGGGGGAGGGGCAGTCCTGGGATCAAACCCAGGGCCTGACATGTACCAGGCCAGTGCCCTACCTCTGATCTGTCCCAACCCTACCCTCCTGTATTCTTTTTTTTTTAGGTTTTTTGAGACAGGGTCTCGCTTTGTGGTTCAGGCTGGCCCTTGAGCTCAGCCTCAAACTCACATCACAGCAATCCTCCTGCCTCTGCCTCCCGAGTGCTGGGATGACAGGCGTGAGCCACCACGCCCGGCACTGTGGTATGTGGTACTGGTTGCTGCTGGGCATGAGTCTCCACACCCAGTATGGTATGTGGTTACCGGGGAATCGAACCCGGGCTCTTGCGCTTGCAAGACAGGCGCCGGAACCACTAAGCTAACTCCCCGGCCCCTACCCTCCTGTATTCTGAACATCTCTATCATACATCCCATGCTCCAGTTGGGCAGAGAACATTAATATACATGAGAATTCATAAAAACTGTTTTTGTTTTTTTCAGGTTACAGAATTAATACAACCTCATTTTAAGAATAATATATTTAAGGGCTGGGGATTTAGCTCAGTGGTTCCGGCACCTGCTTGCAAGGACAAGGCCCTGGGTTCTATCCCCAGTAAAAACATACAATGCCGGGCAGTGACTCACACCCATCAGCAATCAGTACCATATACTACAGTGCTGGGCGTGGTGGCTCACGCCTGTAATTCCAACACTTGGGAGGCAGAAGTAGGACTGCTATGAGTTTGAGGCTAGCCTGGGCTACGTAGTGAGTTCAGAGCCCGCCCGAACTACAAAAGCGAGACTCTGTCTCCAAAAACAAGAAAAAGAAAAATATATTTAAGTATTTAAAAACTGAAAGGTGTTTCAGCCCTGCCCTACCCTCCAACTCTATATCCTAGAGGCTGCCACTGAATTAGCTCCAGTCTTGCTATCTCCCTGCAATCTTTTTATTTATTTATTTATTTATTTTTGAGACAGGGTCTTGCTTTGTAGTTCAGGCTGGTCCTGAGCTCACTATGTAGCCCAGGCAAGGCTCAAACTCACAGCAGTCCTCCTGCCTCTCCTCCCGAGTGCTGGGATTACAGGTGTGAGCCACCACGCTCACCCTGTGATCTTTCTTGCATAGGCTTCCTCACTGGAACCACCTGCAGAGGATCAGTAGCAGGGCCCACTACTCCCAGTGTGCCCATTTTCCTCTCCCTAAGCCTCAAGGGCAGCTCCGCCTCCTCTTATGCCTCCTCTGGGTGTCCCTGGGAATCCTGTGAGCGGCTGCCCCTGACAGGTCCAGTAGATACTGTGTGAAGACAGACCGACTTAACTTCCTCCTCAGGAAGAGATATCCAAAGTATCTCTCCCCTTTTCCTAACTTGGTTCCATCTACCTAGCTTGTGCCCAGCACCAGGTGGCTCCCCAGTCCCCCTCCACGTGAGCAGATGTGCGTGGAGCCCAAGCGGCCCTCGCAGGCAGGACGCAGGCAGGCATGCAGAGAATAAAGGACAGAGGAAGGGCAGTGAGGGAACAGGGCATTATGTGCATCTCAGCTGTGGACCCAACCTCCTGAGGAAAGGCCCAGCTCACACTTGCACTGGAGACCTCAACGTTTGGGTGATTTAACGATTTGAAATTCTTGGTAGTAGAACTTACAGGCTTCCCAACAGCTGAGTGTCCCAGTCCCAGGACCCTTCTGGCTCGAAAGCACCTGCTCAGCCCTGGGGGTCTGTGGGGCTTACACCTGTGGGACCCCTCTTCACTGCTCTTTACTTTAGGACTGCTGCCCGCCCTCCAGCAGAGCTTCCTGGTGGCCCCTTTGGGCTCCTGGTTCCTGCTCTTGTCTGGGTCCCAAAGGAAAGCACCCTCTCCTGATGACAGCGAGCCACTGTGCGCCTTGCCTTCTTCTGAGCAGCCTGTCCTCCACAAAGCTGAAAACACCTCCACTCCGTGCTATCTACCTGGACTGTGGAAGTGTTTTGCAGATAAGGAAAAACACCCAAAGGATAGTGGCTTCAGGTTCCAGGCCTGTACCCTGCCTGAGTCACCCAGGCAAACTTTGCTTTCATTTGACTGAAAGGGGTTGAGGTTTGAAAAGAGAATGGACAACAAATGAAAGATTAACCAAACGGCCTTACAACTCCAGAGTTGAGCCCTGGAGATGAGACCCCTGTGTGGAAGTCAAGTTCACGATCGGCCCACAAGGGACACTCTAACGTGGATTGCTTCCTGTGTCTTTGCCACCAGCCAGGGCCAGGAGACACCTTTCTTCCTTCCCGCTCAGCTCAGTGGAATCTGCTGTTCCAAACACAAAGGCTGCTGGTGTAAGACAGAACAGCAAGGAGAGCAAGGTTCCCTGGGACAAGGGGAACAGAGCGCCTGGAAGGCTCTCAAATACTGCTGGGAGAGGAAGAGGCCAGTCTGATGAGGATGCTGGAGGGACACGTACCTTGACGCCACCATCCGACTTCTTGTTCAACAGGCTTTTGGCAGCTGTGAAAACAAAGAGGAAAGTCAGGACATCTGGGTGGCACTGGCTCCCCAACCTGACATCTGGGAGCCAGATCTTCAAGACTGCTATATCCAACGGGGCGACAGGTCCTTCTCAGGAGCCTTCCGCAGAAAGGGCCTCAGGAGCTCCTTGAGACCCTCCTCCAGACAGCACCCAGGATCCCCTCTGTCACAGGACACAGATAACCTGTGCTGGGAGGAGAAACCACATTCAGTACTGGAGCTGCCTGGGGCTCAGGGCGAGAGCCAGGGGGCTCCATCCCTGGATGCCACGGAGGTTTTCCAGACAGCCACACTGGTAGGATGCAAGACATCTCCGGAGTGTTCTCAAGAGACAGAGAGCGTCACAGTTTACGAGGGAGACCAGACGTGAAAACAGACACAGACACAGAAACCAGGACCATCTACAGGAGGGTGTTGCCAGAGGGTAAAGCCTTCACCGGGCAGGAGCTCACCAGGTTTGCTGGGTCCTAGCTGCCACCCTATCCCCAGGCCCTCTGGACCTCTGAGCAAGAAGGATGAGGCAGAATAACCAGCTGTCGGACGGGCTCTAGCAGCCAGCGTGGTGCTCAGTGCTCAGTGCTCTTCACCAGAGGGCTGTAACACCAGACAGCCACACAGGGCTGCACAGCAAGGCAGCGCCCGTGCTGGGGAGGCACAGGGAGACACGATCAGACCCCCACAGTCCGTCCCACCTGGACTACTCTGGGTTTGTATCTTGGCTCCCCTACGTGCTAGTAGCTGAGACCCTGGGTGAGTTACTTAGCCTCTACTATTTATCTACGAGATGGAGTAAAACAGGATCGAGATCACAAGATTAGTGAACGAGACTTGAAAGGCACCCGGCTGAGTGCTCAGCAAATAGTTACTCATTAACCACTGCTGTCACTGTTGCTGCCACTCTTCTGCCCCTTCCGTGGCTATTCCTACTTGACCTATATTCCATCTTTCTCCAGGAAGAAGAGAGGCCTTTCCATCACAAGATTCTGGCTCCAAAAAATCAGCCCTTTGGTCCTATCTCCAGTCCTGCTGGATTTGAAAGTGACTTTTTTTAAAAAATCGAAAAACACGTTTAACTGCAAGCATGACCAAAAGTCTGACTGAGGGCTTTGCAAACATTAGCTGATTTTCACCTTTAGTTACCTGGGGAGTATTAAAAAAAACAAAAATGTCCAAGCCTATCCATCCGCTCAGGATTCTGACGCCGTCATTAGGCTGCCGTCACGGGCAGGACAGTGTTCCTACATCTGTGATCCTAGTATCACCAGGCTGTCTGTTCTCCCCATTAGAGAAGAGAAGCTAAGGCCACGACCAGACTTGCTCAGGGTGGGGCAAGGCTAGGATCCAAACCTGGGGTGACTCTGAGGGTGCTGCCCTCCATGGCCTTTTGGCCCCGGAGGCCTGCAAACACCAGACTTCACAACTGTGAGGGGCCTGGCTTTCTCTAGGGGGCCTTCAACAGTGCCGCCGATTAGTCCTAGCACTGGGCGGCTCCAGGCCGTGCCTGGGCTCTCTGTAAGTTAGGCCCTCGGCCACTGGAAGCAAAGGCCTTACTGCCCAGCTCCATGTCCCCAGGCTATTGCCTCCTGACAGTTGGCAAGCGCCCAGCATGCACGGCTGGTTAGGGGCTCCATAACACCAATGCGCTCGCAGATGCCAAGTTAGGTGGTCCGTCTGTCATGCCCATCTCAGCCCGCAAGCATAGGACTCGCCTCCCTCGTGAGTGGGCCTGGCATGCTGGCCCTCCTGATGGGGTGGCAGGGAGCCGAGGCAGGCGGTCAGGGAGGACTCATGCCACGTACCTTGCCCGGCCAGGCCGGCGGCGCTCGCGGCAGGCGAGGCGGGGGCGGAGCTCTGCCTGCCAACTGAGGGGATACAGTCTCTCAGTGCACAGAGCTGCCGCAAAGCCACGGGGGCCCATCAGCAGCGAGCATGCCCCAGCGCGAGGGCCCAGGCGGCATGGCCAAGCCAGCCGAGCCGGGGGAGCAGGGGCACCAGGGACAGGCCGACGGCAGTCTGGGGCCTGAGAGGACCAGGCTTGGCCAGGACTCTGGGAGTATCAAGCCTCCACTCTGTGGAAATGGCTTCTGTGCTTACCCTGTGGCTACCGCAGGTGAGGGTCACAGGTAAACCTGACTTGGTGAGAAGCAGGTAATCGCTTACAGCTGTGAGGATGCTGAGCCCCTCAATACACCTTCGCTCCCTAGGACCTAAATGAGCCCAGCACCTGAGAGCCTGGAGCGCAGAGTGGGCCCCTCCCTCCCCACGTCCCAACAACCGGGAGGCGGAAGGTGTGGCCTCCAGCTCCTCAAGCAGGCCTTCTCCCTCTCAGAGGAGGGGGCCAAGAGGGGCAGCTATTCTCAGCCTGTGTTTTACAACACTGAGGGTAGAGATGCCCAAGAAATGAGCCCCAGAAAGAAAATAAAAGTGGCCAAGGTCATGTGTCTAGGAAGCCCTGACTTCAGGACCAACCAAGCTACCATCGTCTGGGGCTCAGCTGCATCCCCGTCAGGCTTCAACTCAGGGACAGCCTGGTTGTGCCAAAGGAAACACAGGTGCTTTTCCTTTGCGGTGACACCTGTATTCAGCAATTTCTGCAGCAGCTTCTGGAAGCAGGCTGCGTCCTCACCTGTCCCAGAGTCAGGCAGGACAGGCTAACCTGGAACGCTCAGAGTGCGTTTGCTCTTTTTTGGGTCTCCTCTGACCTGGGGCCAAGTGGGCTCAAAGACCAGATAAAGTCTGGGCAACAAGGGCAGGAGGCTCTTTAGGAATGAATCAGTTTGTGCTAGCACAGCCTGACTTCCTGGAACCAGGACAGCAGTCTCCTGAAATGGAGGTGGGGAGCTGATGTTGGGGGCCAGGCTGTGTGACAGGCCATTTGCTATTGACTGGCCAGGCAAAAAAAGAAGCAGGGGTTTGTCTTCACATTTCTTCAACTAGGAGAGGACCGAGGACAGATCGCCACCACTCTAGCAGCAGCACAGAAATGTCCTTGAGTGTCCTCTAGAAAGGCTCTTAAACTCAGAAAGCAGAAACTGCAAGTAATTAAGAGAACAAGGAGCACAGTGTGGGGCCGGAGCTCCATGTCGGGGCGTCGGTGCACTGCTCTGTCCTGCACCCTCCGTGAGGGCAGAGTATGGGCACCCACAGCAGAATGAACCTCCAATCCAGGGTCACAGGGGTGGGCGCGAGGCAGGGCACTCCCTGGGCTCCCTATGTAGGGCTTCTGTCTCGAGCCCTGAGGCTCTAGGGCTGGGCCTCGGAAGCCTTAGGCCTTCTCTCCTTCCTGCCTGTGGCTGCTGCTGAGCCAAGGCCCTTGGGTTACCTGGAAGAGCACAGCTGAGCCCGGCGTGACTCAAGCTGAAGGGAGCCACCCCTGCCCAGAGTGGCCACCCACTCTGGCCGGTGGCTGGTGTCCCCGCACAAGCCCCTCTCCATGGCGGTGCAGGAGGAAAGCGAGGGAGGGAGTCTGTTAGGAGGAGGAGAAGGGGGTCTTGAACCAAAACAGTGAGGTTAGAGGAAAAGAAGAGGGGGCGATGGCAAGCTGGGGTGGTTAAGCCTTGACATTAGTCTTTTCTTCCCCCCAGAGGGACCTCTGTGCTCCCAGTCGAGGGCAAACACTGACAGGGTGCGAGCGGGGTCAAAGGGCAGTGGAGTGTCTTGCATCTTAAAAAGAAATGTCAAGTATTGATTTACCAATGATTGATTCCCAACTCTCCCAATTCCTCATGCACATTTAGGCAAGTTCCTTTCCCTCTACTCACTGGCCTTTATTTATTCACTTTTACAGCTAGTGTCACAGGGAATGTTTTAAGAGTGATCTAGAATAATTTCTCTTATTCATCTCTATTTGGACACAAAAAAAGTAACAGATCATCCTAGTTGGGAGCAAATGAGAAGATTTACTGTACCTCCTCTTTCCTCCAGCACATCCTCCAATGCCCTAGACTGGCCAATATCTTAAAAGAGCTGAGTCTTCAGAGAAATAAAAGGAATGCACAGGGGGCAGGCACACTAGTGGCTCAACAGGCTACTTCCTGGGAGGGTCTATGGAGCAGAATTCCTAAGGCTGAGCCGACACAGGAGCGCGCCCTCCCCACCGAGACACTCAAAACGGGGTCCTCACTCATCTCACTTGGGGTGCTCCTGACAACCCTCTCCGTTCCCGACCCACTCACCTCAGCAGAATTAAAGTGCACAGCTGGGAACACATACCTGAGAAGTTCCTGGAGACAAGCATGGTCGTGAGGATGGCACCCTGGGGAAAGAGGACAGTCCTGTGAGTGTGGCTGGACTCGAGGAAATGCTGGCTTTGCTCAGGCAAAGGCAGTTCCCGGCCAGAGCTGAAGACATAGGCTCTCGACACCTCGGACACACAACTTCCTAGCCTGGCTCCAGCAGGGAGGGAGCTTCCTTCTATGACAGCAGAGCCACACTGCAGAAGGTGAGGCTCACCTTCAGTTTCCTCCGGGCGTTGAACTTGCGCAAGCACTCCACGGTCTCTTGGCGATGCATCATAGAGGCCACAGTAGATCGTTGCTGGAAGTCAAAGAGACAGGGCCGTGAACCCCCAGTCCAGACCCTCTGCCCTTCCCCTTAGTCCTGGCATTGGCGACGGCCCCAGAGTTGCTCTGAAGATGAAATGAAAATGCTTTTAGCACAAACTCAAGTCAGGACAGCCCAAATATAGAAAGACCAATGACAGATACTACATGACAGCACTGTAATCTCTGGGCAGTAAGGCCGTGCATGGGACAGGGTATACTTTTCGCTGTGATCCTGGCTCAGTTACCCCTATAACTATTTACTGACCGCCTGCTGTGGTCCAGATTCTGCGCACTGAGAGAAAAGGCGGCCTCATGCTCTCCACAGAGAACATGCACCTTCCCCAGAGCTCCTCCCACACTCAGGAGGCCTGAATGGGGCTGTGAGCTGCATCATCAATTCTTTCTTGCAGCATCAATTGATTCTTGCAGCATCAATTCTTTCCATCATTCTGGGCAAAAATTCTCCTTCGTTGTATTTACTGCTAACTTCCCTGTTTCCTTCAGCAATTCACCTGAAATGTTCCCCATGCCCTTGATGACTTAAGGTCACCAAACAGCACCAATTAGGACATAATAGCCTAACAGTGATATCCATCCACAGGGCCTCAGAGACACAGGATGGCAGAGGGTGGAGCCTCGTCAAATGACCCCGGTCACAGCACTTCCCAGTTCATGAGCGTGTGTTTTACGTGGCTCAGCACTCCCTCCGCCACTGCTGTCTTGGCCAGCCTTTAGGGAGAAGAGACACCAGCCCCCACGGCCTGACGCCCAGGTGTCCTGCCACCGCTCTCTTCCCTGGGTCCTGAGGCAACTCTCTCATCTTCTCTACTTTCCCTAAGTCCCTCATTCCCCTTCCGCCTCCTCCCCCTCGGTGTAAACTTCCCCACAGAGAGAAATGGGCGTTTACCATGCACACACTGCTTCCACTTCCGCCCTGACCCAGAACCTCACCTCTGCCGACACTACCTAGCCCAGTGTCAGAAGCGTCTCTCGCTCCTCGGACCCAGCACGGGCCCCTCGAGCCAGTCGCAGGAGCGCTTCTCCCTTCCTGGTGCCACATCTGGGCTCCTCAACTAGCTAATATTTCCAACCCCTTTCTCTGGACTAGATTCTTCTCTGTGGTCTAAAAGTCACATTTAAAATTCTCCTTAAACAAAATCTTTAACAAAGGGTGGGTACTGGAGCACCTTACATCAATGAAATAAGCCAGCCACACAAGGACAAGTACCACAGGTTCTCTCTTATAGGTGGAAGTTTTAAAAAGAAAAATGTCCATTTGAATGTAGAATAGTGATTACTAGAGGTTGGCAGATGGAGTAAAAGGAAGCTAGATTTGAACAACATATGCTGTAGTATGTGTACTAAGTTACCTCAATGTGCAAGTAACACGAATTAACCAAAAATAAAATTAAAATAAAGGGAAAAAGCTCCCTGACCCTGCCTTCTCCTCCAGGGAGCAGTATTTCGTTCCCTTTTGCTGTCTAGCTTCTCTCATCTTAGCCCCATTCCCTCTTTGCCTTGCTGAAAACAGGTTTGCATCTTATGCCACTGTTTATGTCTGCAAAATGATTAAAAAAAAAAAAAAGTGGTCTCTCAACGGTCAAAGTCCAGAAAGCTTCTTCCATCTTTTGCAGGGACTCTGACATATATATTACATATACTTTAGTTTTTTGAGGCAGGGTCTCGCTTTGCCGTTCAGACTGACCCTGAACTCACTACATAGCCCAGGCTGGCCTGAATTCATGACAATCCGCCCGCTGGGATTGCAGGCATGAGCCACCATGCCCAGCTCGTCTTTTGCAGTGTGCAATGACTGATGGCCCTGTAAGGAGACCCCGTTTCTTGGTGTTTGCACCTTCCACCTGGACTCTTTTCTGACTATGGAACCTCCCATCCGTAGTACCTTTTGCTGGTGCGTCTGAACTTAAAATGCTGTTATCTAATCACCAACCCTTCTTTCACTGAAGCAATATAAGCCACAGTAACAGTCTGGTCAGCGTGGCAACAATCCCATCTATTTTGACAGCTTCCACATCACCTACACCGAAATGACTACAACCTGCATTTCGGTTTTTCACTTCTTTTCTAGTGTCAATGGTCATACATCTTTTTTTTTTTTTCCCACAGTGCTAGGGATTGAACCCAGGGTTTCCTGCATGCCAGGCAAGTATTCTACTGAGCTACATCCTTAGGCTACACAGACACATTTCCTTTTTTTGTTTGTTTGGGTTTTTTTTAAGACAGGGTCTCGCTTTGTAGTTCAGGCTGGCCCTGAGCTCGGCCTCAAACTCACATCACAGCAATCCTCCTGTCTCTGCCTCCCAAGTGCTGGGATTACAGGCGTGAGCCACCACGCCCGGCACTGTGGTATGTGGTACTGATTGCTGCTGGGCCTGAGTCTCCAGGCCCAGTATTGTATGTGGTTTCCCGGGATCGAACCCGGGTCCTTGCACTTGCAAGACAGGCGCCGGAACCACTGAGCTATATCCCCGGCCCTACACAAACATATTTCTAACTGTCCCCTGGCCAGAGACTCCTGGATGCCACCCAGCGAATACAAAGCAAAGGAATCATCTTTTCTCACAAATCAGCTTCTGCTCGGGGTCAGTGAAGGTACAACCTTCTGTTCCATGACCGTTTCAGAACCTGGCGGCCCCTCCACATACAACTGGTTGCCACATCCTCTAGATTTAATGTCCCGAATGTCTCCTGAGCTCACTCAACATACTTCCCACTCCCTTGTCCCTGCCCTCAGCCAAGACCCCATCCGTCTTGCTTAGAGTCCGCAGCTTCCTGAGCCCTCCGCCCTTGACCTCTTTCCTCACTGACTCTACTTCCTACACAGCTTCCAGTGATCTTGCTAAAGTCCAAACTTACTGTTCTCTTTAAACCCCCTAAATAGCTTCTTACGCTTTCAAAATAAAATTGCAGCTCCTCAGGCAGAAACTTGTATGCCATGGAATCTTTTTGGCCTGTTGCCTCACATTCCGATAGTCATAGCCTCACCAACAACCAAACTATTTAACATCTCTTAAGCTCAACAATTTCCCATGGTCTCTCACTCTGGTCCATGCGAACCCCTCTCTGTAGGGTGACATCTTGGGGCACTCTTAGTCCTCTGTCAAGAAGCAGAACAGAGGTCACTTTCACTATGTAGGCTTCGGTGACCCCACTGGCCACCAGGGACAACAGGGACTTTCGCACTCCTGCTGGGTACTTTCGCGTACTGTCCCACTGCAGCACGTCGCCTGTTTGAGCGTCTGGTTTCCCAGATCTGTGGGGAAGCGACTACGCTGCATTCATCTAACTCCAACACTATCTAGTGACCAGAAACAAAGAGCCACTCAGTAAACATAGGAAAGGACAGAGAAATGTGTTATGGGTGTTAGGACAGGTAACTACCACATCCTCTTCTGTGTCTGAAAGAATTGTGTAACAAAACATAGCACGCTGACTAAAGTGAAAGCCCAGGCGGGTCTTCTAGCCCGGGAGCTCCAAGAGTGAGCTTCGGGACATTCTTGGCCATAGCCTGGAGGACATTTTGTTTATCTATGGGATCTTGGTCATGGCACCAGGAGAGGGCACGGACGGAATGTGGAAGGTCATCTCCAAGCTTGAAGACCTAGGGGAAGAAACTTACGCAGACCCATGGGTGCTTGAGAGCCTGGTCAGCTGTAATGCGCTTTGCCGGGTTTATGGTCAGCATCTGGTTGATCAAGTTCTTGGCTTCAGGAGTCACTGTGTCCCACTCCGGTGATGGAAACTAAGGAGCAGGAAGGTGGGGAGGGATATGAAATCTGTGCACCTCACACTGAAACACAGACTGTGTCTTCACTTCAACTGCTGTTACCGGGATACTCTGCGATACCCACAGTTGCCTGACGAAACTGCCTGGCAGAAGCCCTAGGACTATCAACTTAAAGACTGGGAGAGAAGGCAGAGCGATCACTCAGAACGCCAGAACGTCCAATCAGAGCAGGAAGGCAACTCCAACCCTGGTGCAACTCGATCTGTCCAGTTAGGAGAAAAGAGGCTCCGGAGGAGCCCAAGGTACAGCGCGGGGCAGGGGCTCTGGACCTCTCTCCCTCTGAGACGTAAGGCACCACGAGGTTTCTCCATTCTTTACAGTAAAGGTCAAAGGGGTTCAAAGTAAGGTCAAAGTAAGTTCTTCACTTCTGTAGCTATCAAGAATGATGCTAAAAAAGTTGTACCCTAAAAAAAGGTGGCAAGAATTAAGTTTTAGTGTAAATGAATGCCAAAATGAGTAACAGGTAATATGAAATAGAAAGAAAGTATACAAAAGGAAAAGAGGAAGGGTGAGTAGGGGAAAGTAAAAAAGGCAAAGAAAATATGACAGTGGAAAAAAAAAGGGAAACAAAGCTTACGTATATACGGAATGGGGGTGGCAGGGAGGGCAGGGAAAAGAGGAAAAATGAGAACCAAGATGTGTTATGTACAAGTTCTCAATGTTAAATGTGATCGTATCGTATGTATAAAATGTACCAATAAAGTCAATTTTTAAAAAGGCCTACACGCCCTTCCTTGGGTCCTCCAAGTGCCTCCTCGCCCTTCTATCATGTGACACCCTAACCATGCCCCTCCCCCACCTCTCCCACACTAACCAGACAGATCTACCCCTCCTCCCAGTATGTTTGCTGGGCTCTCAGCAAACTAGCCCTTACATCATAGGCTCCGGCCTTGATCTGCTGATACAGCTTGTGCTGATCCTCATCCCAGAAGGGAGGATAGCCCACCAGAAGAATATACAGGATGACCCCTAGGAGACAGAACACAGGCCGCTGGGTCAGTCACTTCCTTCCCCAAGGAGCAGAGAGAGGCCATGCAGGAAAGGCAAGGGTCAGCCCGGAGGCAGAGGGGGATGCTGGTGGATAATGCTGTGCACCAGCCCCTCCCACCGTGCCTCACTCCTCCGTCACCAAGTAGCATCAGAGATTAGGCAGATCTACCCTCTAAGGCGTGGGCAAATCTTTCTCCAAGGATGATGCAACATAATCCAGGAAGTTACTTGGAGAAGAGGGTGTGATGAGAACAGCCCTCCCAGGGGGACAAGAGCAAACATTGTGATTTCACATACACCAGGCACTTGTGGGACCCGCAAGGAATAGCGATGCCTCTTTCTCGCCATCACTGGAAGCCGAGGGCCCTTAACACGAAAAGCTGAGGGCGTGGAATGGGCTTACCGCAGGCCCAGATATCCACAGGTTTTCCATAGGGATCTTTCCTCAAGACCTCAGGGGACAAGTAACCTGGGGTGCCAGCAAAACCTGTAGCCAAAGAAAGGGCAGAGGCACACTGAACCCACTTTCTCAGTCGATCCACAACAGCGATTTCCCCCAAAGCCCTCTCATTCCTGCTGCCTTTGCTGTAGAAACTCTCCGCACACGGGCCACGAGAAGTGACAGGACGGGCCTCCTGAACTTCCTGGAATAGGACGGCACATCTGGGTGCCTACCAGCAACTCAAACACTTCCCCAGAGGCAGCAAGAATGCACTGACGATAGCAGCGAGACTTGCTGTACTTAGTCATGAAGGCCTTGAGGGAGCTCTGTGCCCTCCCACCCTCCTCCTCTCCAAGGAGGCCAGCACCATTAAAGGTCTGGCTTCTAGTCTGAAAGAGGAAGGGAGATGGGCAAGAGGACAGAGAGGGCGCTGCCTTCTGGGAAGACAGGGTCACCCTTACCAAACCAGGCTTGCTGCTCTCCCTGAACTTCGATAGCAAGGCCAAAATCAGCCAGCTTGACAGCAGCACCCTTGCATTTACTTGCCAGCAACAGGTTCTCAGGCTGCAAAGGAACAGAAGAACTGCGTGAGGCAGCCCACTCTGGCCTCACACACTACCACCACCTGGCACCAGGTGGCGCCCACACACCGCAAGCCGGAGGCACGGCGGGCAGCCTGGGCAGTACCTTCAGATCCCGGTGGACGATGTCATGCTGGTGAATGTGGTTAACACTCTCCAGAATCTGATGTATACAGTGGCTGCAAAAGCAGGAGGTGGAGAAATAACAGGTTAAGTCACCTCATCTAAGACAGCGTGCTTCAGACCGAAAGCATCTATTAAGTTCACAGAGGGGGACTCATTTAGTCCAACTTATTTTATCTTTTTAATGGACAAGTAATAACTTCTATCTGTGGCATGATTAAACACCTAACTGGCATATTCATCACTTCAAACACTTATTATTTGCAGTAAGAACATTTAAAATCTTGTAGCTATTTCAAAATATACATGATTTCCCTGTCTCCACAAACGAGAGACTTCTTCCTATCTGACCAAGGCCTCTCCTCTCCCCAGGACCTGGTAACCACGTTCTACTCTATGAGATCACGTCTTTTAGAAAAGTGAGACTCTGCGGTACTTGTCTTTCTGCGCCTGGCTTATTCCAGCTAACATCATGTCCTCTAGGCTCTTCAGGTGTTCTCAATGACACAGTTTCTAAACGCTGAACAGGATTCTACTCTGTATTATACCTACTAGCTAATGCGTTCTACTATATACTATCTCCACACCCACAGATCGATGGGATACGCACCTACTACGTGCTTAGTGTTTGTTCATCTGCTGGCAGACATGCTGTCGTGTGTCTTGGTTATTGTGCATAACGCTGCAGTGAATGTGAGTGTGCAGACATCTCTTCAATATCCTGATTTCAATTTCTTTGGGTGTTTACTCAGGAGTGGGACTGCTGGATCATATGGTAATTCTATTTTTAGTTTTTCTGAGGAACATTCATACGGTTTCCTAAAAAAGGCTGTTCTAATTTATAATACCAACAGCGTCCAAGGGTTCCCTTTCCTCCATCACCAACACTGGTTTTACAGGAAAGGAAACGGAGGTCCAGGTGCACTAAGTGGTTTTTCCAGAGTCACTCACTGAATGGTGGAGGAGTGCCAAGGACTGAGGTCTACCAGGGCTTCCTTGGCTGTAAAGTCCAACATAACCAATTTGTTCCCAGAGATCAGGAGGTGCCCTAGACTGAGACAGGTGCAACCATCCAGCCCCCCTTCATTTTCACTTCTTCCCCAGATGGTAACTTTGCTCCTCTGCACGCAAGTATGTGAGGTACTATGGCTCAAACTCACAGGCCCGCTCTGCCACTGAGCCCTAAGTCTAGGGATTTAGCTCAGTGACATTATGCCTGCCTCCTAAGTACAAGGTCCTGAGTTCGATCTCTAGTACCAGGAAAAAAAAAAAAGCTCGTGTCTCAGCCTCCTTTTTACTTTCATTTTGAGACGAGGTCTCACCAAGTTGCCCTGGCTGGGCTTGAACTTGCCATTCTGCCTCCCCAAGTGCCGGCATTCCAGATGTATGCTACTGCATCTGGATGTAAATTTGTTCTTGGAGAAAAGGCTCTGGTTAGCAAAAAGGAGAGTCCAGCTCAGCCACCTAAGTTGTTTTAGGGATGAGTTTATTTAAACATTTAGTGAGTATCTGTAGGGTGTTGTGCTTAGCACCAGACAACACAGATACAGACTCAAACAGCTACCCTGAAGTTCATCACCTAGCAGGAGAGAATCAACAAGTTTCAGAAATATACTGTGGGGTCTCCAAACGGCACCTGAGGAGCATTTCTGGGAACCTGCACACAAAGACTAAGCCAGAGTTACTCACATTCAGCTGTTGTTCTCAAAGCACAGTCCACCGCGCAAGCCCTGCTGGCAGCCTGTGGTCAGACTCCTGGCGAGAACTATGGATAGGCTACAGTAGTGGTTTTCAACTGGGCATGAGTTCATGCCCAGGGGACACGTGGCATTGTCTGGAGACATTTCTGGTTGTCACACCACGGGAAAGGGGAAAGACACATCTACTGGCCAGGGATGTTTGTAAAGTGTCTGACACCCTCACAAAAAATCATTCTAAAATGCCAAGGGCACTGAGGCCGAGGCAGCCTGAGCTAGAGAACAGACACCTGGTCACCAGACGCCACCAGGTACACTGAGGAGGGCTCAGAGCATCTGGGCATCTGCGGCTTGGTGGCCCTGCACTTCGGAGTCCTTTCTCTAAAATCTGCTGCCGAGCCTCCTGTGAGGGCCAGGGGACTATACCAGGCCCCTAGCGGCCGTGGCTTGGCCTCCCACAGGACAGAGCCAAACGGTAGGCCAAAGAGACTCCAGGGCCCAGCCGCAGGGCTGAGTCTCCACAGAAATGTATAATTAGAACACAGCCGGGCTAGTGGAAAGCCTTCTGGCCTAAAATGGCAAAAGTGCGAAGTGTCCCACAGAGCCAGGCCAAGCCCACTGGTACAGTCCCCCTCCCCCGGCTCCTCGGGCTCTCCTGCAGCCTCCTCCCACCCAGCCTGGTCCTCCCCTGCTGGCACTGGAATTCAACTCCCCACTTGAGAATTTTTCCTGAGGCGGAAGCATCTGAAGTTGATCAGCAAACATGGGCCTGCTCTGGGTTGAGAAATTTGTGAGGAAGCCGCACTCCCCCACTCTCCAGAGTCAGCGAGAGCTGCCACATAAGCCAGATAAGCTGCAGGCAGGGTGATCGCAACCAGGCTGTAAGGATATCACCCTTCGCAAGGAGTGGGACGGGGGAAGAGCCGAGGCGGGAAAGGCAGCCTGAAACCAGGCTGCGGAGGCCGCATTCGGCTTGTTACCGAATGCTTGTCACGTGAAGGAGCCACACCAGGAGTCAGGTGACAAGCCCCCAGCTGGAGGGTCACATGTTGAAGCTGGTCATAGTGCTCAACAAGGTGACAGAGGCTGCAGATTCCCATGGTGGCTCCCTATTTCTAGACCCCTGGGGATAAAAGCCATGCTTCCTCCATCTCTGATCACATTACAGCCTCACCAGAAGGAACGGTGTGGCCTATGATTTGTCTGAGTTCCAAAGGAGGAGAGAGGACTCTTGGCCATGATGGTGAGGACATAGCCAAACAAAGAAAAAGTATTTCTGCGGTGTCAGGCAAAGGAGACTTAGAAGAGGCTTTACAAATATTAATCTGGGTTTTGAATTTTTGACTTCTGGGGGGCCCCCAGAATGCAGCCCTAGCTAGGGCCACAGAATCGGTGTCCAGACAAGAGTGTCTCTGATCTCCCCCAGAGACATTCCAATTGGCACAGCTTCAGCCCCCAGAGGGTGCCAAGACCTTTCAATCCACTGTACTGCCACGTTAGGGCCCTTCATCTCACCTGGCATCTGCTTCACTGTAGTACTCTCTGGCCACAATGTCTTCAAACAGCTCCCCACCAGTAACACTGTAAACAATAGGAGAACAGGTCAGGGGAGGCGGCACCCTGGCCACCCTCGTGTCCAGCAGTCACAATGTCACATAGCAGTCACACTGTAAAACAGCTTCCAGAAAAACCCAGCCATGTGCACTCTGTGCATGAGCCCAGCAGGGGCTCCTTCTCTGGGTGGAGTAGGGCTTCTCTTTGGGTACCGCGGGCTTGCCCTTCCTTCTGGATATTTCTGCCCCTAGAAGCTACACATTAGCCAACACTCAGGCAGTGGTGAAGATACAGGGATCCAAGAGAAAATGTTCGACCAACTCCAAAAGCCATCGCTTTTAGAACGATATGAACACAAGCACACCGCTGTCTGGGAAGGGGAGACCTAGCATTGAGGTGGAACAGTAATGAGACCACAGACACAGAAATTCAAACCTGAAGACTCTGCAGAGGAGTATCCAGGAGGGAAAGAGCCATCTCTAAGACACTAAAGTACAACCAAAGAGGAAGAAAGACCTGCAGTTTCCCAGAATTTTTAAAATCGTGCAAAGAGCTGTGTTTACTTCTCCAGTAAAGACAACACAACGAGGAACAAGAGACAAGCACTGGCGCAAGGTGCACTGCTGCAGGGAAAAGTGAAAGCACAGAGCCCAGGGCCTTGGGGCCAGCTCCCCACCCAGCCCCACAGGAAGTCCACAAGCAAGTCTTTTCCCCCCCAGCAATGGAGAGGGACCCAGCAGGGGCTGAGGATCCAGCTTAGCTTTTCCCAAGGCTTCACCTTGAGCTAGCTGGAGGGGACAAGTGGCACTTACAGGTCAAACACGAGGTAGTGAAACCCTTCTTCAGAAATACTGTCATGGAGGCGCACTGTAAGAGAGGAGATGGGGACAGAGATTAACAGAGAGAAAACTGGAAAATCCTATTTCCATAGCAACTCCACCCCAGCCCCTTCTGCTGGCCTCACCATGCTGCAGGAAGAAGGGGAAGCACACCCAACCGTCCCAACTGAGGCTGCGCAGCCACAGAGCGAGGGACCTGTGGTACCTCCAACTGATGAGAGAGAGGGGCTATGTGGCTAAGAAGTCCTAACAAGTCAGGATGGAGAGGAGCAGGAACCTTCCCAGAGGGGCCACGCCCACAGAAAGACGTCATGGAGCACATGGGCGCAACGGGGTGGCAGGGCACAGAGAACCACAAGAGGAGAGAGTCCAGGAGCTCTGCAGTGGGGCAGGTGGCAAGGGCGGACCGAGGCAAAGCCAGAGCCAGCAGGAAGGCACAGGGGCGGGTATAACACAGCCCAGGAGGCCATGCACACATCTGGACAGTGATTTCAAGTGGTCACCCTGCGCCAGGGCTCTCGGCATTCGCTACCGATCTCACAGCACTGGGTACTGCAGTGCACTGGACTTGGCTAGCTGGTGGCATTTACGAAGGACAAGCACAGTGCTTGCCTTCAAGGATTTCTTACACTTCGCTACAATGCATGCCACTCCAATTTTACAGAAAAGGACCACAGAGGCTGACAGACATAAAGACTTCTGCCAGAGAACTAGTCAGTGGCGGTCAAGATACAAATCCAAGCTTCTCTGGCTCTATAAGCTGGTCATGTCACTGCTTCCCTAAGAAATGTGGAGCAGCCCACACCTCAGGCAACAGAGCAACAGAGCTGGGGCAAGAGACTGCTCACAAATGTACCTACAACAGCGTCACAGATGGGTCCAGGAGGCAGGGCAGGGAGAAGACCAGGCAGCTCACCAACTGTGAGAAAAGGCTGGCAAGCAGAATCCTGTTCCAATCCCTGCCTCCAAAGCTCTTGGGCAAAAGACCAACCGAATGTCTTCTGAGGTCTCTTGCTCAGGCTTCTGCCCACAGAGCTACGTCTGGGTTAAATGCCAACCCCTGAGCACCATTCTCTTACAGATACAACTTGCTCCGGCCGCCTGTCCTGAGTTCCTGTCCCTCCCCCACCTGAACTCCCTGGAGGAGGCACCTCTGCCCACAGGCTCCCTGTGTGACCTTTGGTCTGGTCCTGGGCAGTTATGGGAGCGTCTTTTCGAGCACTTCCGGAATGGCCTGACATCAACCCACCTGTGAACACGTGGATACAAAGACATCACAGTGTCCCCCCCTCGGCTGGCCCAGACTGCTTCCACACCCAGTGCCAAAGCATCTCCCGAGAGCTGTGGCACTTCCCTGTGTCCCCTTCTCACTGAATCAATATCCGTCAGAAAGCAAAACAGGCAGCCAGCTACCCAGGCCCTAGTCGTCATCGCAGGTCCCTTCTCTCCCCTCACAATCCAGGACTCAGAGGTCTACACGTCACACTGCCCACCCCATTTGATCCACTTTGATCATTCAACTGTCCACACTTCCCCAGCCTGCTGACGACAGAAGAGAACTTCGAGGACAGAGAAAGAGCCTCAATCAGAGCCCAGTGTCCTCCCCACCCACCCAGCCCTTGTGCTCAGTTGAGCTCCCTAAAGTGCCGCTGCTTCCCGGCTCCCCTTACTTCCCACTTTGCTTCTCTGGTCTCAGTCGGTGTCTCACGCTGCGTCCTGCTGTGGCAGCTCCCTTGCTTCCAAAAGGACTTTCCATTTAATTAAAACTTTGCTATTAAAAAGCATTAAAGTGTGTAATACAAATAATCCCTTAGAAATCAGCTGTCCCAGAAGCCAAAGAACAGCTTCATTAGGGAGGTGAGTAACAGCAGGATGGTGAGCTGACAGACAGCAGGTAGGACACTGACATCCTGCCCAGACAGCCGGCCACCCCGCCCTGAGCCTCACCCACGCACTCCCTGGGCTCCCCTGGGCCCAGGCCCATCCCCAGCCCCACGGGCTGAGAACAGGGCCAGAGGAGCAGGCAGCCATGGAGGCCTCTGCCCAGACACGGAGAGCTCCTTCCAGGAAGACCACACACGGAGCCCAGGTGGGAGGGGATTAGCAGCAGAACAGCAAAGGAACATTAATCCTTCCAGCCACCCAGCCCCAGCAGAAGATGGCTCTGAAAGGCCCACAGCATGGTACGACCCATCAGCACAAGGGAGGAGAGAGCCCAACAGGACTGCTATCATTTTTCTCATTTATAATTTGTAAAGAAAATTAAAAAGAAGCTGGGGACAAGAAGAGAAAATCACACCACTCAAAGCCCCAACCGGCAGTAATGACTGAACTTTAATGACTGACATTTAGTCGAGTTGTTCTATGTGCTAAGCACTGTGCCATGTGCTTCCCATGTGGTATCTTACTAGACGTGCATGTTAATTCTGGAGGGCTGCCCATCAGGGAGCCCCGTCTGACAGGAGAACAGGCTCCAAAAGAACCTGCCCAAAGTCACACCTTGTAGGTGGCAGAAACAGGACTGGAAGAAAAACTGACATGGAGATTCTTGATACCAGGGAATCACTCTGTCCCTCCCCCTTAGGCAAAGCTATTTCCACCTAGGCCACCAGCCCTGGCCACTCTGACAGACTGTCAGGGTTCTTTAGGCAGCGCCCTGAAGCTCAGCTGTGAAGAGAAGTCTGAGCCCAGCCCTGCCAGGTGACGGGTTTTATGACAACTGCACAGGTGAGGGGCGCACTGTGAGAGAGAAACAAAGGTGCTGCGGACGTGCACAATTCTGCGGTAATGAAGGCTGCACTAAACCTAGAGACAGGAAGACCTGGGAAAAGGTGCGCAGAGCACTGTGGCACTGCAGTAATCACTCTGTCAAATCAAGGAAGTAAGGATAAAACCCAACACCTAAATATCTTTACTTGGTATTTTAGGTCTTTAAGGACTGAGAGACCCACAACTCAAATGCTGCAATGATTTTTAATTCTTCAAAAACCATCTAACAAATCTTGGCGCACAAAATAATGTCACTATTAAAAATGCCCATTGTGGGCCAGGGATTCCAGCACCTGTCTTTCTAGTGCAAGGGCCTGGGTTAGATCCCAGTAATTGAATATAACAATATTGGGTGTGGAGACTCACGCCCATCAGCAATCAGTACCACATACCACATACCACCACAGGGCGTGGTGGCTCATGCCTGTAATCCCAGCACTCTGGAGGCAGAGGCAGGAGGATTGCTGTGAGTTAGAGGCTGAGCTCAGGGCCAGACTGAACTATAAAAAGTGAGACCTTGTCTTAAAAAAAAAAAAAAATGCCCATTGCAAGCCAGGTACAGTGGCACACACTTGCAATTCCAGCCTGTAGGCGGTGAAGTAGAGGGATTACAAGTTCAAGTCCAACCAGGGAAATGTACCAAGTTAGCAAGACTCTATTTCAAAATGTAAAAAGGACTAGGGACCTACTCAGTGCACACACCCTGGGTTCAATCCCCATCACTCCCACCAAACCAACGGTTAACTGTATTTAACTACATATTTTACTACCTTTTCCCTCAAAAACCACTGAAAAAAAGCCACTGTTGCATTAAGCCTTCTCAGCAGACTGAGCTCTGAAGGATCCAAAATCTGAGCCTATCCTGGGCAACTTACTGAAGCTTCACCTGAAAATAAAAAGGGCTGAGAATACGTCTCAATGGTAGCATACGTGCCTATTATGCTTTAGGCCCTGGGTTTAATACCCAACATCAAAACAAAATAAACCCACAAATTAATAAGACTAACAAGGGCTGGGGATGTAGCTCAGTGGTACTGTGTTTACCCAGCACATCCAAGGGCCTGGGTTCAATCTCCAGTACTGAGAAAAGTCCACAGGATAACATGGTGGGAAGGAGGAGGCCCTGTCGTCAAGGGGCTTGTGGGGGGCTGAGCCTGTACCCCAGGAGCCAGCCGTGGCAGGATACACCACCTCCCCACGGGGGGCAGGAGCTGAGATCAGCCATCATCAGGGTTTCCTTTTTCTTTGTGGTTATTCTTACCATATTTTACTGTTTGCTGAATGAGTCTGGGGCCCAATGTAATGGCAGCCTTCCCGAATAATTCAGGACCAGAGTTGGGGCTGGGGTCTGGAAGCTGGCCTCTCCATCTCCAGTGCCAGCCTTCTTTACTCACCGAGCACTCTCACAACTCCAGGAAGAATCTCAGATGAGATGGAGGCAGGTAGACTTGGGTTAAACAACTTGCTAGAGGTCACGGCTTCTAACTGGAAAATCTCAAATTCAAACCTAGAGAACTGGTGCCAAAGACACTAATCTTGGCTTCATCAAATAAGGACCAAGGACCAGTGTCAGCATCACCTGAGACCAGAAGGATACGAGGGATCTCAGGCCCCAAACCGAGACCTACTGCATCGGGATCTGAATTTTGACACAATGCCTGGCTGACTCATGAACACATAAAAATTTGACAAGGGCTGCTTTAAACCACAAGGCTAGACTGTGATCGAAAGTGCTGGGGCAGCTCAGCATGAAGAGTCTATTCATTAGAGGAATTTAGAGCAGAGAGCAGGCAGATCACAGGTAGAACGCACTCCACCGAGGCAGCAGACTGTTGGTACTACGCGCTTCACCAACACACA
>PVIR01023770.1:0-26670 GCA_004026965.1 Petromus typicus
GAGACGGCACACGGCTGGTGTTAAAGCCACTCCGTCTGTGGAACTTTGCTACGGCAGCTCTGGAAGACTTGTACACTTTATTCCGGTTGCTCACTGCACCCTCTACCCACTTTCAGTGAATACCGAGAGCCAGTGTCCCCGCAGCCATGGACGTGATGAGCATGACAGTGAGAGAGCTAAGCTCCAGCTGGCTGCCTTCCCCAGGGGCCACTTGTGCTGAATTCTGTCCTTTTGGCAAGGTCACACATGCAATGAGGGAGTCTCTTCCTAGGAAGTCACTTTTTAATTGTATAAGTTTTATAATTTTCTTTTAAATTTTTGAATCTATATACTACAAATCACTTTTTCAGTCCTAAAGAATGCCCGGCAAATGTGAAATCTGTATTCACATATGGCAATCACATGTTCTGTACCCGCTGGTCAGAAAACGAGTTCATCACAGTAGGTGCAGCTTCTTATCCACATGTGTCCTTAAATAGCTGCAGAGTTCAGCTCATGAAAAAAGAAAGAAAGAAAGAAAGAAAGAAAGAAGGAAGGAAGGAAGGAAGGAAGAAAGAAAGAAAGAAAGAAAGAAAGAAAGAAAGAAAGAAAGAAACCACTGAAATGCAGCCAGCAAGCAAAGAGAGACAGGAAGGGGCTGATGACAAAATACACCCTTCAAGGGGATCCCCATTAACCTATTTCCTCCGGTTAGACCCCACCTCCTCAGAGCTCATTAAAGCAGGAATTCATTGATGCATTAATCCATCGATGAAGTTGGGGCCCTCACGAAGTAATCACTTCCCAGGTCCCCCCTCTGGACACTGCTGTCATGGCGGTCACACCAAGCTGCGGAGAACATTTCAGATCCAAGCCACACAATGAAATAGAAATTTTAGAACTCAAAATTACATCTGAAATAAAAATATCACCAAGTGGAGCCAATAACAATAGAAATGATAAAAGACTTGATGCACCTAAAAACAGGTCAACTGAAATTACACAACATGAAGAAGAGGAAGATGCTTTAAAAAGAAATAAACCAAATATAGAGACATGGTAACTGTGGAAAACAGGGGAAAGGGATGCAACCAGAACCCTAAACCAAGTTCTAGTCTCCTGTGAGTCTGACAGCATAAGGTGAAACAACCAATAGTCAGGCAGGAGTGAGGTTCAGAGAAGGAACCAAGCCTGGGTCTGATCCATGCTACTATAGGCAGCAAAGGACGAAACACCTGAGCTTGTCACACATTTATTTGGTACCAAGCTTTCATGTCTATAATTCCAGCATGTGGAAGGCAAGGCAGACGCTGGCAATTGTCCTTGTAAATGAAGATCTCAGTGTAGTTCTGCCCTGGAGCATCACAGCACATGGGGCCACTGGAGTCCCTGTTGCTACTGGAGGTGAAGCCAAGAGTCAATTCCCCAAGAGTATCTGTAGGCAGGAAAGCTCAGCCCAGTCATAGTATGATTGTGCAATTATTTCTCCCTAAGAGGATTGTTCCTGACAGTATACAACATCAAAAAGTTTGTATCATTATTATGTGCATGTAGGGATGTCATGTGCACACAAACATACACGTACTATGTATGCTTGTATGGGTGTGTATATGTAAACAAAAATGGCATATTCTATGAGAAAAACATGTTGAATTATTGTCCACTGCAGAAGCCATGGAGGCGCCTGTCCCCAAAGGTCCACGTGTTGGAAGCCTGGACCCTGTGTTACGGTGCTGAGAGCTGGAGGTGTGGGGGGACTCTCTGGCCAGGTCACGCAGCCACGACCCTTGGAAGGGATCCGTGCTAGTCTCGAGGCGGTGGGTCCCATGCACATGTGCATTTCTGTCCATGGCCATTTTCCTTTCCACTTCTTCACCACAGTGACGAAAGCCGGGACCCCAGCCGGATGGCAACACGCTCTTAGACTTTCAGCTTCCAAAAGCAGCCAGCCGCAGGCATTTTATTCCATGGACGCAAAAGGAACTACTGTAAAATAGCAATTGAGCAGCGTTTTTATCTTCCTGCAAGAACTGTCGACCAGAATTCTACCTTCATCAACAGTTTCTTTGTGAAATAAAGATGTTTTCTGACAAAGGGAATCCTAAAGGGACTTTTCACTAGCAGATCTACTCCAAAGATTTGCTAGAAATTCTTCAGGTTGAAGAGGCAAAACGCCAAAGAAAATGAAATTTCAGGATTAAAAAAGAGCAGCATAAATATAAATAACTTGGTAAACACAATGAATACTTGTTGGGTTGTTTCTGTAGTGTAGTGGTTACCACATTCACCTCACACCTTTTACCCTTTTAAATTCCTTAAAATATGTATGAGTGTTAAAAGCAAAAATGTTAACATTGTTTGAAAGGCTCCCAACATAGTAGATATAATAGAAAACTCATTATAACACAGGGGTGAGGGTAAAGTGATAGAAGTGAAAATTCCGGTACAGATATTCTAATCCCTAGAGAAAATATAAAAAGCACAAATGGATATAACCAATAAACCAATCAAAATAATTACCTGAGAGCTGTGGAGACAAAGGTGTTCCACGTACATTGAACAAATTACCAGTGGGGAAAGTTAAAAACAGAGAAAATGCCAGAGGTCGTCAGCTTCAGCGTCAGTGGTTAACAATTGTGTGTGAGAAAACCGCCGACTGCTAACCAAGAAGTAGTCAGCAGGAGACAGGCCCAGGATTCACAGAGTCAGAAATAGAGCCTGGGCCCAAGCTAGAAATGCTGCAGGGTTTTCTGCAGTCAGGAGAATGTTTACCATCTTCTTAGCTCAGTCATTGGCAATACTCAGCCCCAGGCTGAATGCTGCTCTGGTCCAGCCCAAGATATTTTAAGGGTAACGCTCAGTGAGCTCAGTGATTGTTTCCAAGACAACACTCTGGAACGCAGGGACACAAAAGCACTCAAGACCTACCACGGGCATCAGAGCCTCTGAATGAGGGTGAGAAGAGACAGGAAAAGTACTTGAAAAGTGCTTATCTAAAATGTCCAAATTTCATGAACCCTGTAAACACAGATATAAGAGTCTCAACTACCCTATAGTACACGTGATAAAAACTATCAACTGATAATTCTATACATTACTAAAAATCATTTCCAAAAAACACTTTTAGATATTTGAAACTGAACAAATTCACCACCAATAAACCACAATACAAGAAATGTAAAATAAGCCAACAAAGGAGGTAAAAAGAAATTTGCTCCAAAAGAAGTCAAGAAAAGAGAATAGACAATATTTGGATCGAGTAGATGACAAGATGATAACAAACATACCATATGAGTTATCCTATTTCATATAAATAGTCTAAACATCCCAATAAAAGACTGAAATTTTCAGGAAGTAGGAAAAAGAAAAACACTAGTAACTATAGACAAAAATAGATTAAACATAGAAGTGGGGAAACATAATACGTTAATGCTAACCCAAAATAAAAGTTGAAGCAACTATATTAAATTCAAATAAAATATATTTCAGGGCAAGGGATTTAGCTCAGTGGTTCCAGCACCTGTCTTGCAAGCACAAGGACCTGGGTCCACGTGGAGATTCACGCCCACCAGCAACCAGTACCACATACCACAGTGCCGGGCGTGGTGGCTCACGCCTGTAATCCCAGCACTCGGGAGGCAGAGGCAGGAGGATTGCTGTGATGTGAGTTTGAGGCTGAGCTCAGGGCCAGCCTGAACTACAAAGTGAAACCCTGTCTCAGAAAATAAAATTAAAAAAATAAAAAATTAAATATATATATTTCAGAGCAAAGCATATCATCAGGGACAATGAAGACCACTTCAAAACAGTAAGAGATTGAGGCATCAAGGAGACATAATAATCCTGCATGTATGTATACTTAATAATAGAGCTTAAGATATTTGTAGTAAAAGCTGATTAACATAAAGAAAAAGCAGCAATTTGGGTTCAAGTTTTTTACCTATAATTCAGTAACTGATTGAATAAAGTGTCAAGAAGTCAGTTCAGATATATAAGAGGTGAACAATATTATCAGCCCATGCACCAAATCAATGTTAATAGAACACATAGTATCACATAGTATGTTGTTCTTTCCAAGTATTACACGGGCTTGCCAAGGTGGGTCATATTCTGAGCCAGAAGATAACTCAGAGCATCTTAAAGGACTCTAGTCATGTAATTTCTGTGAGAATCAGTGTTGTGGTCTGAAAAGAGGATAATATCTGCTTTTAGGGTTTCTATGAGTAAAAACAGTATGTAAGTGGAGACACATAGGCAGTCAGTACTGGAGCTATAATAACACTCCAGATGGACAAGCTAGAGGAGGAGGAGGCCGAAGAGACTACAGAGGCTGCCCAAGGTCAAAGCCAAGATACAAGGTGGGTCCTCACAGGGGGACAGTGAGAACAAGTACAACAGTGCTTCAGACCCACGAGTTCATATGCAAAGAATGATCACTGTTTGTCTCAATGCTCGGGATCAATAATGGAGTGTCTACAATGCTTCAGTACCAGGACACATCACGTAAGTTTGTTTTCTTGCCTGAATTCTAGTTTAGAGTACATTTTAAAAGCCAACAACTTGTCTCCTGGGAACGTCAATAAACACACATACTTTCCCACCTAGACAAATGTGTTATAATAGGAATGATTCCACACACATAAAAAATGTTACATACATGTGCTCGAGTTCACATTAACATGCATATGCAAATACTTCATACATTTGCAATGTCATCATACACACATGGTCAGTGACAGCCTTAGAGCAGTCACACCAGCCTACGCTCATGAGTCCATTTCCATCGTTCAAAGCAGTGTCACACGCCCTGGTCCCGTGCTGTGCACAGTGGTCCCACACTCAGCAGGCTTGTGACTAGAATCACACTGGGAAGCGTGTGCCTCCCAGAACCAGGAAGATTCGGTTTCAAGTCCTTGACCAGTCTGATGCAGAAGTAGGTATGTAAAGACAAAGAAAGTGAGACACAGTAGGCTCGGTGGGACTTGACATGCATGGAAGCCCAGCCAGGCGGCAGGTGCTGGGGGCAGGGAGGCTGCCCAGAGGAGGCTCTGTTTGCCTTGCGAGCGGAGGACCCCTCGGGCTCAGGACCACACACGCAAACCGTCCCAGGGCCGCCTTGCCCCTCATAACCTCAACCTGCCCCTCCTCTGGGGCCCTCACCACCTGCCAGCTTCTCCCCCACTCCTCACACCCAGCACAGCGCTCCCCGTTCTGTAAACACCCCCTGCCTCTGCCCAGGCAACACATTTCCCTGGGAGGCTGGAGGCCCAGCCAGCACGGGGAGCTCATCAGAGGGAGCCCCACTCCCTGCCAGGCCATCCACTCGACCCTGTTCTTGGCCTCCTGCGCCATCTTCCCCAGTCACTGGCTCAAACTGGTAACTCCTACTGCTTCGTCCCTGCTCCTTCATCCACCACATGCTTTTGGAGCTCTTCTCCAAGCCAACCCTACCCATGTCTGCTGAAGGCTTGCCACAGTTCACCGGTGCTAAATACCTCTTATAAGCCAGGCCTCCTCTTGTGGAAATGTCCAAAATTCCAACTCATGTCACCTTAATAAAGATGACAGTGTGCTGGCTGGTGTAAGTGACAATCAGACTTCAGGGAGGCTGGGTCCAGGACTGGGTCATTACAGACTACCCACTGACCTTAGCGTCCCTGCGAACAGACCTTACTGGGTTGATCTTTCCTTGTGTAACATCGATTGCAGCTTAGGCAAGAAGGTCTCCCGACGGTCAGACATAGCCCACGGACTTTCCTGCCTGGGTTGGGGTGACACTGGCCACACACAAGCCACAGTGATTAAGAGTGGGAAGATCATTCCCCCCAAAAAAAACTGAAGAGCAGCCAGCCCGAATGAAGGGAGGGCAACTAACAAAGTATGAAGAGATAAAATAAAACATCTGCCCCTCATGACTCTTTATTGGGTTTCTGTTGTTGTTGTCTTTTGAGACCGGGTCTCGCTTTGTAGTTCTGGCTGGCCCTGATCTCACTAGGTAGCCCAAGCGGGCCTCCAACTCACAGCAATCCTCCTGCCTCTGCCTCTTGAGTGCTGGGATTACAGATGTGAGCCACCACGCCTAGTACTTTGTCCTATTTCTTAATTCCCATTTCACTCTCTGCAGCACCAACGATTAAGCTTGAAGATGCCTTTGATCATCTCTCCCCACGGTTCTCAAGCCTCGTGACTTCTCACTGCATCCACAGATCCCGGCGGGGCCATTCCCCAGCGTCAGAACCATTTCAGAGCCTCCCTCCAGGGAAGGGAGGGCCTAGCCCCGACTTCTTAACAACACAACCCGTGCGGGTGTGCGGGTGGGGAGGGAGTCACAGCTCTGCTCAATTTCCAAGACACTAACCGAACACCCAAGGCTGAGGCAGCTCGTAACGAGTCTGGGGTGTGGGAACCTGTCACACACACAAGGGATTCACAGCAGAGCACCCAGAAGGAATTTGGTGGCTCTAACTCTTCTGTGCAGCTGTCAAAATCCTCTTTTCATGTATTGGAGTCTTTTTTCTTCTTCCTCAGGAGAGCTATGTGAGTTTTCGTCCCTGCCACAGTCTGTCCTGAGGCCTATTAGAATGTAACAGTGTTGTGAGAGCAGGGATTGTGTCTGTTTTTTATTTTTATATTCCCAGTTCCTAACAGAGTACCTGATGAATCGTGCCGTATTGCTGGAACCAAGTATCTAGCAAGCACTATGCGAAGAAGCGAGGGTTTATTTGTTCATGGATTTGAGGATTTCAATCTCGAAGGAGCTGGTTCCAAGGCAGGAATGCCAAGCAGAGGGCGTGGAGAAAACTGGGGAAGCAGCGCCATGAGGAAGAGACCCTGACCAGATGCAGACCCTGCGGCTGCGTCTAGCACACCCACCTGCGCATGCCCAGAATGTGCATATCTCTTTCCCAGCAGCCCCGAGGTCAATGTTGTAGATTTCAGGGTGAATTGTCACATACACCCTTGCCATTCGCTAGCCGAATGAATGTGGACTCCAAACTTTTTTCTCATCAGTAACATTTAATGCAAAGTCTTACAAATAACTCATCACCTGATTTTTTTACAAGATCTAATTAATGTTAGAATATAATTTTTAAAAAGATTCTACTCATAATTTCTTGGTTTGAGCCACTGTAAAATGAGTCACTTATATGCCAGCACCCTAATATTTATTACTTCTTTTTTTAATTGAAATCTTTATTGGTAAATTACATATACATATCATAATTGCACTCCACAATGGGTATTTGTACCAGTGTAAGACACAACTTAATTCTCACTTTTTCCCATAGCCCTACCCACCCTACCACCCCCCTACATACATAAAATTTGTTTCTTCTTTTTTGTTATAATCTCATTATTTTTCCCCCTTCCCCCTATTACACTTTGAGTATTTTCTATTTCACAATATATAACATACAATTCTAGAATTCATTTACATCTCTATTTTCTCATACCAGAGAAAAGATGTTATATGTACCTATCTGTGACGTATTTATTTCACTTATGAGGATATCCTCAAGGTATGTCCATTTAAGTATAAATGATTCAAACTTATCCTTTTTTACGGCAGAGTAATATTCCATTCTGTAGAAGAAATGTATTACTTCTAACACTGAGATGTACAGCATTGACAGGCGGGAGGATTGTTTACCCAGCTGTCTTTCTCTGTGTCATTACCCCGCCCCGCCAGTGGAGTCGCTGCTGAGGCAAGCGTCAAGGACACTTGGAAGCAAAGGCTGTCCTGCCTGAGATGCGGCTTGTGCCCACCACGGAAGCCAGTTCCACGCCTCACCCACCTGGACATCCACCCTCAGCACCGTTAAGTGGGCGGTAGGGCTCCGCAGCTCGCAGTGTGTCTGCTGCTCGGGAAACCCAGGGAGTTTTAATGCTATTGAGCGCCGGCTGCAACACTCCTGGGGTGAAGTGAGCGCAGCGCTGGTTGCTAGGCAACCATTACAAAAAGCGGTAGGATTTCCAAAATAAACCCAGAATACACTTGAATCAAGTACAATTGCACTGTTAATTTGCAACTGGTTGGACTGAGCTCTTACTCGTGGTTGGAGAGTCTATTTCTTGCTTATTGTACAAAATATGATTACCCAGGCCCTTCAGTTTTTAAATCGGAAGGTTTCGGGGTCTTAGGCTTAATTTTTGTTTGGTTTTGCCTTTTCTTTCTAGAGTCCCACTGAAGACAAAACAAGGTATGTTTCAATGCTGGGACTCCTAGCAGGTAATAAATGTCCAATAAAAACTTCCTATCTAGTATGCATCACAAGAGCCTGCTTTTTCATCAGGAGACAATCGTGACCTCTGGACATGTGTAAAGGCGTAGTCCATCTGTGTGGGGGCTTTGAGAACAATCGACAAATCTTTGACCCCCTTATTTATTTTGGCTTTTTAAAATTAGTACATATTTGCCCTGCATACTGGTCACATCTGCTAAGGGAAGTGGACCTGTGGGCATCTCTTCAATGAGACTTGCAGGGGCACTGGGTTTAGTGACTTACTTCTAACCAACTAACTGTTCCTTGCCAGTAACCCTGGGGAAAGCCAGCCCCGGTGTAAGGACAGCCCGGCCATCTCAGGGGAGGGGAACGGAGGGCTCCACCAGAAGCCATGGAGAGAAAAGCATGGCTACCTGGGTCCTCCAAGCTCGGCTAACCCTTCAACATCAGCAGCCCCGGCCAGCATTCGATTCCTTCACAGGAGGCCGAGTCAGCACCAGCCAGTTCCTGACCCACACAAGCAAGAAGGCAGGAGTTAGACCACCATGTCTGCGGGTGCCTGTGACACAGAAATGGATGGTAGACTCTTCTCTGTTCCCATCTGAGATGACAGCTCTGGGGGACAAGGGCTCTGTCTCATTCTCCTGCACTGTCTGCACACAGTGCCAAGGGCAGGGGTGCGCTGATGGCTGGCTTGCTCATGATCTTTCCTGGAAACATGGGCACAGCTATTCTTTTCATAATCGGTACAATTCCTTGACTTTAAAAAGGATGCTTTTTAACAAAGAACCAGTAGACAGCATCATCATGCACAAAGCTGTTATGAGAAACTACAGAGAAACTGATTAGATCCTGCATGATCCTTGTCCCTTACTGAGGGACAGAAAGTTGCAGTCAGAGGGGGCACAGGCTTTGGCATATCCCAGGTAAGAACCACCAGCGAGAGCCACAGCTTCAGTGCTTCCTTCTTCTCAGGAGGAGAAAAAGACATCAAGGGACACAGAAAGGCAGGACAAGCCTGAGACCCAGCTGAAACGTCCTAGAAACCCACCGGAGGGACAATGTCACAAAGGCAAGTGAGGTTTGCAAGGCCGGGGGACAGGATAGCCCTTCCTTCCCTCCGGATTGAGCTGCTGCGGCTGGGAGACGCCTGTCCTGCATCCGGGTCTGTACCCCCCGCCGAGGGGGTGAACTGTCGCTCACGCAGACAGCCAAAGAGGAAGGTGCGGTGCCGAACTTCCCACCCGCTGCCCTCTCCACCACGGGGTCACTGGACTGCTCGTCTAGGAACTGGGTCAACACCTGTCCTCACACAAGAGACGGGAAGACACAACGGCGGGTCACCGTGTGGCCTCCGCTCTGCTGAGGACGGTGTAGCTGAGTGCAGGACAGGTCCCTGTGCTACCTGGGGGCAGTGGCACAGCGGACTCTGCTGCAAAGCCCACGCAGACCCTCCCGTCCTCCTCCACACTACGAGGCCCACAGGAAAGGTAGTGTCTGTCCTAGCTCTTCAACTCCTTGTCTACATCTGAAGAAGGGAACTGTTAAATGTATCCAGTTTCCCAAGAATATCTACAGGTTTAAAAGAGTCATTCAAACGTCCCGGTTCAGGGACCCATGCTTATCCTCTTTCTGCCCACTGGTCCCGAGCCCACATGTGGCTGGGAATCAGGTTCACAGCCGACCTGGAACTCTCAGGGCCACGTTTGTCCTCTGCAGTTGGCTGTGAGCAGCTGTACCCCACCCCTGCTGGGCCTTTCCCTTACTTCACTTCCTCTGGCCCAATAGCGACCGGAGGGGATGAGCCTTTGCAGCACGGAGAACTTGAATTATGAGTGATTGAAGAGCAGCAAAAAAACTAGTGATCGCACAACCCAGGTCAGCCCCTTCCAGCGGCCCCACCGCCCCATCATTATGGTCTTTTATATATGTGAAGACAGTATTTATGTCCCTCCCAAATCTGAATACGAGAGTGCTACGGCCCCTGTTTTCTTCTGTGTTGACCAAGGTTCCAGTATTTTAAAAGAGCTTAATTACAGGGCTGAACTTCTTGAAAAAATATCTCCTTGCTTATTGCAAGACATCTGAAGCCTGCAGCCCAGATCTTTATGGAGCATGGAACAGTGTGATTTATCACAGGAGCCATAATCCCAGTGGAAGCGGCTGACATTTTACCAAGCCATAGCTTTTCTGAAACAGTGAAAATAGCTCAACGTTCCCCATAATTCAGGTTCTACCCTCAGAGACTTTTAAGGGAGCCGTTTATAGAATACATAGTGCTTAAGAGGGAGATGGTAGGACACACTGGAGACTAACCCCACACGCAGTTGCCCACCTCTCCCAGCCCACCCCCATTGGCCTGGCAGGGAAGATGCTTAGCGGGGAAGGGAAGAGAAAAGGGAGCGGCAGGAACCTGAGGCCGGAAGGACAGGCGCCTTCATTCAAGGGTTCCAGAGCGAGTCCTGGAGGGAGCGACAGGCCTCCCCCGGGACACGGATCCTGGGACAATGCTGCCACCTGCTGTCCGAAACTGAAAATTCAACATGAAATTGTGCCAGACACAATAAATGGGGTCTTGGCATGAATGAAGTTTTTAAAACTTTGTCTCCACTGTATTCCTGAGGTCTGTTTAAACTAGACTAGGAAAATTCATTTTTAAAGTCCTTGCCTTGAAAAATACACAACAAAGAGCTCAGACCATTAAAAACACCTCCCCGTGCGGCCTACCCGGTACTTACTCCCTTCTGACAAGTTTCCCCCAGAGCCAGCTCTCCAGAGACTTAGCTCTGCACAGAACAACCCCAGAGACCCTGCTCTGGGCCGTCAGGGCCCCCGACTGCTGACCCACAAGCCCAGCTCGCGGCGGCTCCAACTTGCGCACGTGCGTCCACCACACGGGGTCTCTCAGCCGCGCAGGGCAGGGTCACCCGGGCTCACTTCCCACCTCTCACCTCCCAACTCACAAACTGCACCTGACACGCCTTCACCGCTCAGCTGCCCACGCGCCCCAGCCCGGCGAGGTCCACACGGACACTCGCACCCCCCGAGCCCTGCGTGGTCTTGTCTGGAAAGAGGACCTTTGGGATGTGTTTGCTGTAGCTGAGGTCACGCTGAATTACGGTGGCCTTAACACCCGTATGATTGGCACCCTTGAAAGATCAGACACGGACACAACAATCAGTTCAGTTCGTATCTAGAGTCTCCCAAAGGCGCAGGCACTGGTCGAGGGGCTTGGGAATGTGACTACGTCACGCGGGTGACACAGCCACTTGGCGCTGGGCGGTGGGTGCGGTGGGAAGAGTGTGTCGCCTCCCACCTCCTCCTTTCCTCTCCGTTTCCTGGTCACCTGGAAGGGAGCGGCTGTCCTTCGCCGTGCCGCTCCACCCTGCAGCCTGCGGACCACAACCACACGGGGTAACCAGGAGCCAGGAGGAAGCACTGCTCCTGGAAGTTGCAAGTGTCAGTTGATTTTCAACACGAGGAAAGTGGCCCAGGTGACACACGAGGAAGAAGGTCCTGTGGAGAGGGGAGTGAGCCGGCCGCAGGCCACGCGACACCGAGGACTGCCGGCTGCCGCGAGGACCCAGCAGGCCGCACCACAAGCTCCTCCTCGGATAGAGCAGGACCTAAGAACACCGGGTTTCTGACTTCCGCCTCTGCAGGTAATAGAGCGCGTGCTCCTGCTTCAGAGGCCCCGGTGCCACGTCCTCCAGTACTGGCTTGTGTTCTTGACGGTGGGCAGATGAATCCAGTCAACTCACCCACGGTCACCCTCTGGCCTAATCCTCAGTCACAAAAAGGCAAATGGCAGTGAGATAAAATACAGTGAAAATACTGTGCTTCTGTTCACAAACTCCGTTCGCAAACAGGAGTGCTCAGTAAAATTTTACTGTGGTTCATCATCTTCCCTAGAGCTTCGGACCTAATTAAGTTCATGAATGGAGATGCCAATGTGTTGATAGAAAAATCACAATAAAGATCTACTGTCTCTAACCTAATGAGAGTTTTTTAAAATTTAGGGGGCACCAAAACATATTTTAAGTGGACAATAGAGTTTAATAGACAATTTACCAGGAAAGCCAAAAAACAAAAAGGAACAATGGCCTTGTAACACCTGAGAAGACATTGATCTTCAGTCATGGCAGCAGAGATCGGAAGGAGGCGTTCACTGAGACGGGCTTTTCAGGCAAAAGTTGAACGCTGAATGTGACAGTCAGGGCACAGGGACTCACGGTGATGTGTAACAGCCCTGTGTGGGGTCATTTGGAAATATCTAACAAATACATACGTAACCTATGATGCCCCAGTCTAACTTCTGAAAATTAATCCTGAGGATAAACTTCCAACAATCTAAAACACATGCTCAAGATTATTGAATAATTATTTCTAATTGGAAATTTCTAGAATTCACATGAGTACCCCAAAGTAAATGGCTAACTAAGGTGTAGTACATAAAAGCCATACAAAATTAATGAGCGCTCCCTATGGGCTCAGCTTCAAAATATGCACACGGAGTGATTTCTAGGATGTACTGTTCAGGGGAGAAAAGTGCTAGAGTACAGAATGTTCCCTTGAAGAAAAAGAAATCAAAGCCAGACACGTGTTGCCCTATTTTTGTTGCATGAAGCACTGGAAAGACAATAGGAAATAACTAAAATTCGTAACCTCTGAAGGGTGTGGAAATGAGATGGAAGCTACAAAAGAGAAAGAAACACTCCTTCTTGTCGCATCTCTTCAGACCATCCTGACTTCCGGAGTCACGGCGATGACTCCAGTACCAAACCCATTCTTCTCCGCAGCACATGAAACTGTTGCCAAAATAGACCATACACGCGTCCTAAAAGCACGTGTTAATTCAAAACCAGCCCGTGCACGGTATGTAGGAGATCATTTTCAGACATTTTTACTAGCACGTTTGCCCTCTGCGATGACCACACACCGGTGGGACCGGAAACGTGTACATCCGCGTGTTGGTTCTTTCTGCATCTTAGCCCTCCCCCCTCACGCTTCTTGGTCCCCTTACTCGATGGGAAATGTCCCCAACCTGTTATTATCCAAATCCTCTTTTGTTCTCTGTGTGTATTTCAGGGTTCTCATACAAGAGAAACTGCATGATGTCTAACTTTGCATGGCAGATTTATTTCACTTAACATTACGGTTTCAAGGTGCATCCATTTTCCAGCAAATGACACGGAGGTGTCCTGACTTAGGTCAGGGTGGCACCTCATCATGTGTGGATGCCACATCTTCCCTTTCCGCTCATCTGTGGTGGACATCCAGGCTGCTCGGTGAATCACGCTGCTACAAACACAGATGTGCAAACCTCACGGTGGTGCGATGCCCGGACTCCTTCGGGGAGAGGACAGAGGGGAACGGCTGTGTCTGGTGCACTCAGCTTTAGTTTTCTGAGGGACCCCAGCCTGATTCCCAGTGACTGTCCACCTCACACTCGCACCGGCAGTGTAGAAGGTTCCTTTTTTGAATGAGTGTTTTGTTTCTTCACAATAGTGATCTGTCTGGAGTGAGAAAGAAACTCAGTGTTGTTTTAATTTGCATTTCTCTAACAGCCAGAAATGTTGAAGATGTTTCATGTACTTATTGGCTACTTGGACTTCTTCTAGTAAGGGATGGAGGATCGACTTTTAGTTCTTTGTATAGTCTAGACATCAGTCTTTTCTCCGAAGAAGCAACATTTTCCCTACTGTACAGATTCTGTGCACTTTGTCTGCTGTTTTCTTTGCTGGGCAAAAGCTCTTTACCATGACATAATCCCATTTGTTGATTCTTAGTACTATTTTTTGTGCCTCTGGGGATCTGAAGGAAAGTCATTCCCTAAACTTATGTCTTCAGAAGTTTCACGTATTTTATCCTCTGGCAGATTATATGTTTCTGTTTTAACAGTTAGATCTTTGATGCAATTTCATTTAAATTTAGTGCATGCTATAAGTTATGTAATATAGACAATCCTGTGTATGTGGGTAGCCCATACTTCCAGCACCATTAACTTAAGAGACTGTTTTTGTCCAGGTGTGTTTTTGGCCACTTCTTGAAAGATCAGATAGTCGAATAACTTTATGAGATTAAAAGAAAACAGTGTCATCTACTCCTCAACCTTTTCCTATCACCCTGATGCTTCCTTACCACGTCCCAGGCTTGCAATCTTGGACAAGCTGAGACTGCATATGTAGAAACAGGCTGATGTTTTTCAGTGGATGTACTTTTTATTAACGTGTTTTATGACCCAATGGTTACATTTACTGTGGGGAGTTTGTACATGTACATAACACATCATAGCTTTTTGTTCCCTTCCCTCTCTGCTCCTTCTAGACTGCCTTACACCAAATTTCAAATCTCTGCCATCCGTGTAGATGACAAAGAAATTTTTCAAGTGTTGGCAAATGTGAATGGAAGAAACTAGACAAACGGCTAAGCTCGCCGCGTGTCTCAAGTTACATTATGAACACGATGGGGCGCTGGGGGCCGTTCTTCAGATGAACCAACCTGTACAGTGTGCTTCAGTTAGAACAAATTAATTTTCCCAACAAATCTAAAGGGAAATACCTCTGAGCATCGTCCTCCTCTACAAAGTGGAACTGAGATTTCAACTCTGGGCCCCACAAGGGCGGGGACACGTCCCGGGACGTGACAACTTGGACTCGGGCACCTCAGCTCACCATCGGTCGCAGCCCTGCAGATTCGGCCAACCTCTGCCCCCTTAGGTGCCAACCGAAGCCCCCTGGCCTCGGGATGTGGCTCCTCTCTCCCGGCACAGCCACCTCCTTGTCCTCACTTCCTGTGTTCACCCCTCAGGGGACTTGCCTGACTCTGCCCTGAGGAACACGGCTGGCTTCTTCCCAGCCTCCAACCACGTGGGGGAGAAGCTCAGCTTCTGCCTGGTGACATTTCAGCCGGGACACGCACTGGCACAGCTCTTAAAGGACATGCAGGTGTCATATTCTCTAAGGATCCTGCAGGACCCGCAGGACATGGTGAGGCCCACAGCCGTGGGGGATCGAAGACGTCAGGAGGGGTCTTAGAGATATGGCTAGTGACATACACGAGGGAGGAGCAAGAGGCCAAGGAGGGGGCAGACTGGGGACTCTGGCCAGGAATGCAGCCTTCACATTCGCTGGCTGCTCAGAACACCCTGGGGAGAAGCGTTATCACTCTGGGCACAGGGGACACATGACACGACAACACCGGTGTTACTAACAAGAACACCAGACTCCTTTGGCTGGAAGAGGCCACCCCGATAATGGGAAGAGCCTGGAGGCACTGCATTAAAGGGTCTGAGAGAGCTCAAGCGAACCGTCCACCCAAGGTCCTGAATTTATAATGCTGTCATGGTTGAGAGCTATAATTCTATCCAAAAGTCATGTGTTCAGAGGTGACCCTTTGGGATGGAGACTGGATAAGGGAGCTGTGCTCATCAGTGCATTGATCTGCTAATGAGGTCATAGCTCAATGTGCGGTTAGTCAGTGGGGCCAGGTCAGAAGACGGGGCTCATTCGGGGGAGTGAGATGGAAGGGTATTCTTGTTCTGGGCTCCTCTTCTCTCTCTCTTCCTCTCTCTCTCTCTCTCTCTCTCCCCCTCTCTCTCGCTGCCTCTTGTTCTTCTTAAGTTTCTGCTATCTCGTTGCTGAGACAAAATAATCAATACCCAAAGTTAAAGGTTTATCTAGTTCCTCGCATGAATAAGACAGCAAAAACAACAAGGCACTTTAACTGTATTTCTGCCCCTTTGGTCTCATCCAGACTACTTAGGGAAGGCAGCACTCACACCCTTAACCCTCCTGAGCCTAGCACAATGTCATGAATCAGTTCCAGTGTCACACACTCCAGATTCAGCCACCTCGGAGAAGCCCCACTCATGACCACATGAGGCTTTGTAGACGTCTAAACATAAGCTATAACACCTTCCAATATGTTTCTACCTTACAGCCACCTAATCATGGACTCAACCACCTAAACTATAAATCACAATAGATTTATAAGTTGTGGCTATGCCCAGGCCCAGGAGACCCCTGTGTTCCTTCTGACTGGTTCCTCACAGGATGCAAGCATCTCAGATTCCATTTTAATCACAAGGGAAGCAATCTTCTTTCCACCAAAAGTTGTACTAGCTCTGAGGTAGAGGGCCGAGGGTTGGACCTGCAGAGGCCTAGTCATCTGCCTACCTGAGAACTCATGAGGGGCTGCAGCACTCTGTGCTGTGTGGGTGCCTCACAGGGCTACAGTTTCTGGCTTCCCAAGCCCTGAGCCCTTTTGGCCAGTACCTGAAGGAGCCCAGCCCTGTCCCTAGAGTCACAGCCATCCCACTTTTGGCAGCCACTGTCCCAGAGCCTCTGTACAAGTTAGGATCTCTTATCAGTCCAGTGGCCACAGGTGACGACAGGCCCCACCAGGCCAGGCCAGCTTCTAACATCAGAAAGCAGAAAGCCCTGTGCAGAAGTATTGGACTGGGTCCGATGCTGGGTCTGCTGTGGGTCAGAGTTCTTCCCACAAGTGGTGGGGACTGATTCCAGGTCACTGGCTTGTGTCCCGATGTCCTCCCACATCCGTATGTGGTCAGAAGGGGGTTTTTCACAGGTGGCTGGATCTATGGTGTGTGATGCTTCAATCAAGGATAAGATACTAGGATTAAGGGTGTGAATGCTGGATAAGATATAAATAGACAAGAAGAAGCTGCTATTGCCACATGGGGCTTGCTGTTATTTCTGCAGCTTGTCCTCTGCGCTGCCCCCCTGCCATGCCCCTGTACCTTGAAACCATCCAACTATGAACTGAAACCTCTACAAACTAGGAGCCAAATAAACCTTTCCTCTAACTTTGGGTGTTGGGTATTTTCTCTCAACGAGAAAAGTAACTTAAGACAGAGGACTCTGAGAGCAGCATAGCTTTGGAGCATGTCCCTGCCTCCTTCCATCTTGGTGCACATTACCACCTGAACAAGATCCACCTTTGGCCGCCTGTGCAACCGCCGTCTGTGAGTGAGGAGGCTATTAGGCCTTGGGACCCAGGACTGCCCTGAAGAGTCTACAAATACTCAACTGCTTGGAAGGGTGGCTCCATGTCCGCTGTCACTGTATGCTGTGGTCCAACCACCCTGGACTTTTCAACCCCTCCAGGCCCAATGGCACCTCCTTGCGGTTTTCCTTTGGCCCCCAACTCCCCACAGCTAACAGGAGCGAGACGAGTGAACTGCTCGGCTCCGGCCAACTGCAGGGCAGGGCACAGGCCGAGGCGGGGCCAGCAGGCTCACCCTGAGCACGTGGCCAGGGGCTTCGGCCTTGCTGCCTCACAGGGCTCCTCAGGCTCTCTTTTTAATCTTCCTATTACTGAGTGACCCCGGAGGCATCCGATGCCTGAACTGCATTCCCCTCCCTCCAATTTTTGGTTTAAATTTTGAGACAAGGTCTTGCCGAGTTGCCTGGGTGGCGCTCACACTTGCTCGCCCTGCCCCAGCCTCCCAAATGCAGAGATGACAGGCACACGCCCCATGCTCAGCCTCAGGCCCCCTCCTACCCGTGGACTTGCCGGGGCACTCCTGGAGCTCCCTGGCTGGATTCTCTCTGTGGCTGGTGTTTCTGGTAAAATCCTCACACCGTCTGGCTGTGTTGGGCTGCGAACAACGGACAGGGAAAGAGCCGAGCATGTGTTGCACCCAGCAGCCCAGGCCAGACCCGTCCCAGGGTGGCACTCTTGGCTCTTCCTCGCAGACCACCTGGCCAGAATCGAGCCCATCAGCCAGTGCGGGTGAGTTGGCAAGAGTCCTGCTGCTGCCAACACGGAGCTTTTACACCCTCTTGTAAGGATGAAATTTAGTTAGCAAGACAAATCATTACTAAAATGTTCCATAAATGTATGAAGAACATTTTCTTTTCAGTGCTGTGGATGAAACCCAGGGCCTCATACACACTGGGCTCTATCACTGAGCTACACCCCCGGCCTAAGAGTGTCGAACCTTCCTAATTCCAGGCCCCAGACATACCTCATACTGACATGCTTCCCCTGCAGTGTCACGTGTACACATGAAAACCTGTAGACTTGGTGCGCATTCACTTGCTCGGTACATATGTTCTGTAACACAGAGCGTGCTCTTGGGCATTCCGGAAACGTGCCCCACACTGTACTTTTGCCAGACTTAAGTAGCCCTGGCAGGGCTGGCGCAGACTCTTCCTTGTACAGAAGCAAGAACGGATTTTCCGCTCTCCATCGCCCAGTCCATCAGCTCCCCCTTAATCAGGCTGTGCAGCTGGGAAGCCACAAGTAACTGCAGAGCACTCATGGATTTCCTCGCTTCTGGAAGGACAAGGACTCTCCCCCACAGACTGCGTTAACCCCTCCCTTCCTCTGCCCCTTCCCCGCTGCAGCCCACCCTGACCTCTGCCCAGCCTCGCTCTCTCCCGTTCCTCCTGCCCTTTGAAAGTCACTGTTCTGACCTATCTTCTTTCTCTGCGAGAAATGGTCCTTCTGCAGGGGCGAGAGGATGGGTACTGTGCCTGTCGTGCAGGTGTTCTCTCCTGTGGTTGGGTGAGCATGTTGATAAAGGCTCTACTGTGCATGACATGTCCTGCTAAGTTCAACTCAGAAGTAACCTTAGCCTGAGGGGAAGTGATTTTAATTGAAGCAACAAAGTCTTAATTAAGTTCATTCTTGAAAGCATTCTCTTTATCACCTAAGGCCAGAACTGAGGTAGCACTTGCCATGCTCTGGCACAGACAGGCCTGGGGTGAGCTCTCAGTCTACGAGGAGCTGTGGTCTTAGGCACATTTCTTAGCTCCGAGAGTCTTATTTCCTCATCTGGAAAACAAGGGCACTGCTCTCTGATCATGTGCCCAGGCCCCTCACCTAAGGACCTCTGGAGAGCCCACCTCAATGGCACTGACAGGATGGCCTCTGTCTAGTCGGGAGGGCAGTGTCCAAGAGGTGCCAGCCTGGGGCCAGCTGAGGAAGTGGCAGTGGTGAGCTGCCTGGGACTATGAAGCAGCGGCTGCTCCTCAGTCTTGCCACCTCCGGTCACTCCAGCGTACTGCGGTCTTGGTACACATGGGACACGGCCTGGAAGCCGGCCTGCGGGCAGCTTCTGCAGGTCCGACCGTGGGACTTAAATTGTTATTCTGGGGGCGGGAGCCAGGCGAGCCCCGGAGCTGGCTTCCAGTACCAGGGTGCGAAGACCTGCATGGCCCAGGGCCGCCCTGCCCAGGCCTCCCTCCTGGAGGCCGCCTGCACAGTCACCTCCCTGACCCAAAGGTGCCTCTGTGGACCGACGCCCTCTACTGGCAGAGCATGCGGAGGCTGCTGTCCACCTTGCAGTGGGCTCCACTCACGGCTCCCGTCCCGTCTGCTGGAGCCTTCAAAGTGTCCAGCATCTGCTCCCTGGTCACCACATCCACTGCACCTGCTTGGCATCGTTTAAGACTGGGCCTCACCACACAACACAGGCTGGCCTCGAACTCCCAAAACTAGCCTTGAACTTAAAGTGATCCTCCTGCCTCAGCTTCCTGATTGCTGAGAGTACAAGCGTACACCACTATGCCCAGTGGCACTTCTTGTCTCCACTGTAGCAACTCCCTGCTCCTGTCTTTCTTCCATTTTCTATAGCTTTTCAAATAGGTCCCGTCGTCCTCTGCGCTAAGCCTCCAACGCCAGAGCAGCAGCCGGGCCTGTGGTGCCTTGAGGCTCTGCGTGGCTGACCACTGCTCCCCTGCCTGCCTCCCTCCTAGGAGGGAGACTGCCGGCTGACACCCACCAGGTTCCTCAGAGCTGCACAAGGCCCAGGCCCTCACTGCCACCCAGTAGCCCGTCAAACTGCGCCATTTCCCCAGCTCTGGCTGCTCGGAGCAGAAACACACTGGCAGCCAAGGCCAAAAGGGCCTCACGGGGTCAGTGAGGTGTGACCTTCACATGCCAAATACAAAATGGCCTTCCCCACGTTCTTTATGAAGTCCTTGCTGATTCTGAGCTGTGAAAAGCCAACTGATTTCATGTGCATAGGACATTTGGGCATAAATCCAGGTAATTCTCATGCCCTCCTCTTAACCGGTCACACCGAGTCAGAGAGGCAGCCAGAGTCCATCAAGCCCACTGCCAAGCCTTGCGTTTCCGCTGCCCCCTCTGATGATGCCTTTGCAGATACTACAGAAGAGGGACGTTTGCGGCAAGGGCTCCAACGATGCGAAGGACCATGTTTCAACTCCCTAATCTTACTGGTAAGAAAAACAAGTTCCAAAGAAGCTAAATACTTAATCCAAAGATATTTCCATTATTTTCTTATTGTATCTAATTCAAAAGATTCTGAAAAATGTGAGGAATCAGAATTTTTAGAGTGGCAGTTCCAAAAACCACAAGTGAAATGAGCAGTAGCATTTCAACTTTTAAAACCTCAACTTGGGCACAAATGGCAACTATCCTACGGCAAGTCCCGAACTCAACGCACCAAGAGCATAGTGCTGTCATCCGAATCTTCCTGAGAAAACACGGCTGTTTGAACAGCGTCCCACCGGCACACAGAGGGCTGCAAAAATGTACAGCAGGGGGAGTCATGGGTACGTACAAGTGGCAGGAGAGATGGCAGAGCCGCTGTCTTCAGGTGGCGTGAGGGAGGGGCACAGGCCAGCTGACACATCAGAGCTCGTGTCGGGAGGCAGATGACGGTCAGCTCGGAGGGGAAAGCCGCCCTCCACCCTGGGCTCAGGCCTGTCTCCCGCAGGCCTGCCTGGCCTGCTGAACCCTCCCCCCTCTTCTCCCTGAGGAAGATGTGTGATCCTCGTCCCTGAGGCCAACACTATGTGGAGCTGAGCTCCTGCAGAAGACAAGATGCCTCTGTGCTCACTGGGCTGAGTACCAAGAAACCTGTGTACTCTTTGTTGTTACTCTAGATTTGCAAATAAACTTTTGTTTTTGGGGTGGGGGGTATTGAGGATCAAACTTGTGACGTTTGCAAGGCAGGTGCCAGAATCAATGAGCTAAATCCCTGGCCCTGAACTTGCTCTTATATAACTTGTGGGACGGTAAGCAGATTCTGGAGAGGGCCGGGCAGTAAGTACTTCAGCCTCCATGGGCTACAATTCAATTCTGCTGCTATAGTGAAAAGTAGTCAAAAAATAAGATAACAAACAGATGAGGCTATGTTCCAATAAAACTTTATTTATGAACACTGAAATCTGAATTTCATATTCTTTTCTCATGCTACAAAATACTTATTCAACCTTCTAAAAAATCATTATTATTATTTTTTTTGACCTTTTTAAACCATTTTTAGCTCACAGGATATACAAAAACAGACAGTGGATGGACTGGCCTGCCAGCCAGCTGCTCATCCAATGCTGAGACATTTTCTTACTGATCCTCCCGCATGCAGAGCATGGCCTGTTGCCCACACAGGCTACAGCAGTGTTACCACATTGATTTCAGGGGAATGACTATTTTTTATAGCACTCACCCACTCATTTGGCACCTATTCAGATGTGAGTTCTATGCAAGATCCTTCCTTGGGGCATGAAGGACTATCAAGAAATGGCTCTTCCCTGAAGTTTTCATACCATCTTCTCAGATCCTGACATTATGCTTCTCATGGTATCAGAGAAGACAGACAAAAGTGCTTTTACATAGTAGATACTTTATGAGATACTTCTACAAAAGTCTTAGTGCTGCTGTAATAAATTACTACGCACTGGGTGGCTTGCAACAACAGAAACTGCTTCAAACTCTAGGGGACAGAAGTGTGAGACCAAACACGAGCCGGACCGGTTCCCTGTGGGTGCTCTGAGGAAGACTTCGGGGCTCTCCCCGGAACGTGTGGCTCCAGCATCGCTTACGCCTCCCTTGGCTCGCGGACACAGGCTCGCCCCCCTTCCACTCCCCCGGTCTCTTCTCTGGACTTGTTTCCCTTTCTTTGCTAAGAGACTGTCACCAGATCTGTGGCCCACCTTAATCCCAGATGATGTCACCTCCGGCTCCTGAATTTCATCTGAAAATAAGGTCATAGTTCCAGCGGACCTGCCTTTTGGGGAGTGCTAACTCATTACAATTCCTCCAGAAGATCCTCAGAAAGACATGGCCACCATTTTCCAGAAAACGTCACGAAGGGAGTGACATAAGCTGATCCCTGAAAGGTGAGAGTTGGCGTTCGTCAGGCGGACACGAGGAGAAAGAGGAAGCTGGGCTTGGGCTCCAGGCAGAGCAGCTACGGAAGCACCACCACGGGAACCGGAACAAGCTGTAACAGCGGCAGCTGGGCTCGGCGGAGACCAGACGAAGCAGAAGGGCGGGGAGGAGCCCAGAGACGTCGGCAAGGGCCTGAGCACGAGGGCTGTGTGCACGCGGCTGGCGCTGCTGACCGGGAGCTGAGGGCAGCTCCGCCATGCGCGTTCGCAGCTGCCCACTTCAGGCAGATCGCAGCTCAGACGCGCCTGTCACCGAGCCCCTGGCACGTGGGGCCGGACAGCTTCGAACAGCTTTCCCAGCCCCAAGACTGGGGTTCCAGGATGGACATTTTATGAACTAGGAGTATAAACATAGCAGTTTTCTCTCACTCTGTGACCTTCCACTTTCTTCTTGGAAGTCCCTCTCACGCTGCAGCTCCTAACAGTTTCCAGGGCTGCTCTTCCTTCCACACAACTCTGCTTTACACTGCTGCCCTGACACTAAGAATTAAGCAAGTTGGTTTCTTTTTGCTACTGTCCCATATAAGATAAATCAAGAAGATTCAGGTCGATATCCCTGGTCTTATTATATACAGCAAAGTGTTAAAAGCAGTTCAAATTATTTACATAGACAATGGGAGAAAAATTCCACGGAAAAGAGCCCCCCTCCCGTCTATCCTCTGGGAAAAAAAAAAAAAAAGAGATACTATGTAATACATATATGCATTCCATAAAAATATACACAGGTAAAACTTCAGAGGCCTAAAAACAAAACATCAGTAAACCAAGCCACACTTAGAAAAATGAAAGCTGATTTTTATTTTATCATCAACAGCCATTCTTTAAACATGAACATGCATACGTAATATTCTACGCACACATCACAGTTTTTAACGTTAGTTAATAAAGGTTAAACACACAACATACATCCTTACAAAAAAGGTCAAAATGCAAACTTAAAACTTTAAACAAAAGTCTTACTAATTTAAAAAAAGTCTGTGTCAGGTACCATTTGTACAACACAGTTAATTTACACATTTTCATTTTGGCTGCACATGAAAAAAGCGGCAGTAGAAAATAAAGTCATTGAGGGTTTTTAAATAGCAGAACAGGCTGTTTTGCCATGCAGGAGAAGCAATATTAAATATTAGTTTTCAAAAAAAATCCACATTTAAAAATATTTAGTTCAAGTCACAGAATTTTTCTCAGTAGAGACCCCAATGCGATGCATAATTAGCTGCCTCAGATGGCCCGTCTGAAGGGACAGTCTCCCTTCAGAGTGTAACTGTACGGATTTTGGCACAGAAAAGAAGTCTTAAGAACAAGAACATGATTAAAAAAGAGGGAAGAGGAACAGAGGAGAATAAAAGCAAGAGTAAATGAGAGTAATTGCAATCACTAAAAACTGTGCATCCTCAGTCACTGCAGAACACTGCCCTCTGTCGACAGCAGGCGCGTACTCCAGAACTGTCATTGCAGCATGGATTTGATTTGCTTGGAGGTAGTCTCATCATTCAAATGTTTTGTTGTGTACCTAGAAGACAAACAGTGATCAAATTTAGGGAACTAAAATTTACACTGGGTACACTGGGTCCTGAAACTGTGACAAAGGAGCGACAGGCCGGGTGCAGAGCTCACTGAAAGCCGCCTTCTCACTGCTACTTTATCCCTGTGCGCTCTGCGGAGCTCATTTCCCTACCACCTCAGAGACCGGCCCACTGCTGTCTCGTTCAGTCGCACCTACCTTGCTAACTGGATAAACGCTCAAATTAACAATGAGTGAGTGACCTCACTCAGAAAAATAACAGCTCTAAGAAATCAGCCATATACATCTGGAAGGCAGGGTAAGTAGCTACACCACAAACCATGTGCCCCACAAACCCTCAACAGTCATGTACTGTCTAGCCCTTTGCTGGCTGTTCTGTTCTGTATGAGAACAGATCTACTACTATAGTGTACATCCCTAAAAAAGCTCAGCTCTCTAAGTGCTTTCAACTTCCACACAGATGTGTGTTGCTCACACATGGAAATGAAAAGTAAGACTCCAGAAAGCTCTAATAGCAGAATGGTTACGACATGAAGATCCACCATAACTCCTTCACACAGCAGAACTCCATTGAGCAAGCCTACTGTGCCAGGCACTGTCCCAGGAGCTTTCTACCTCGCAGAGGGAGAAAAATAACAAGATACTATCCTTACAGAAGGGATAACTGAAGCAAAAGAGGACAGAACTAGACAAGGCTACGGGGACATGTGGACATCTGGAACCACAAGTCGGGCAGTTAGGCTCAAGGAAAGCCAGTGGAAGAAATAAAGCAGCAGGTGCTGTGACGCGATGTTGTGGAATGGACGTTCAGGCTGCTGAGGGAGCGCAACAGGGAGCAGGGCCCTCCGGGGGAACCCACAAGCAAGATCCACTGGGAACTGAGGGGAGAGGCTGAGGTGTGGAGCAGATTAGTAGCGACAGCGAGAGGTGTGCAGTGCTTCACTGACTGTGGGATACATTTTGGAAAGAGTCAAAGATTCAATTAGTCTAAAAGAAGTTCACGTTTTCTGTAGCACTGAGTTAAACCCAGGCCTTGTGCTCAGCAGTCAAGGGCTGGGACACCAGCCACGTGCTCAGCCATGTTTCGAGGCAGAGCCTAGGTTGTCTAGGCTAGCTTTGAACTTGTCCTCCTCCTGCCTCAGCCTCTGGAGTAGGTGGAATCACAGCAAGCAACACTGTGCCTGGCCATTGCACACAGCATTTTCAGGAACTGTATCATATAAAGCAGGTACACAGAAGTGAGCTTTCTGTGTTAAACAAATTTAAACTGCTAGGTTCATTTCAAATAAATTAAAAAGTTTAATTGCCTGTACTCAATACATCTTTAGAGAAGTTAAAAAGCAAACACGCTCCTAGTGTGGTGACACACAGCTGTAGCCCCAGCACCCTGGAAGCACAGGCAAGAGAATCACAAGCTCAAGTCCAATCCAGGCAACCTGGCAAGTTAGTGAGACAGGCCTCGAAATGGAAGGGAGGGCCAGGGACAGAGCTTAGTACCGTGGTGGCAAATTGATAGCACGGCCCGCATGCTGCACAGGGCTGCCTATATCTCTGAAAGCTCTAAAAGGTTCATCATCACTGGCTCAGTGCAAAGGTCTCAGGTTCAATCTTTAGTTGGCAGCTAGGGAGGGGGATGGAAGAAGGAGGAGGACTGATCCACAGACAGACACACACAGACAGACACGCATGTGTATACGCACGCACACATGTGCACTTGATATTAAGTATTCTCTACATGACACTTCCGAACTGTTCTATTAATGAACAGACACTGGAGTGCTGGTATATAAGAAGTGCTTGGTAAACAGTTGTGTGAGGAAGAAATATTAGGCTGCCAGGATGGAAAGAAAAATCCATAAAGGAGCAGTCACATTAAGGGGAAAGTGATGGGGGAAAGCTCTTATCTACACAATAAGAAAGGCATGGATAGCTAGATGTACCCTACTGATGTCAGAAAATAAAGTTCTCAACATTCACCTCTTTCTTTTTCATCCCTGTTCTTTAGTGAAAAGAGCCAAAGAACGTGCACAAAAAAATTCTCTACCGCAGAGGTTACAAGTATTACTGCTCAGCAGTGTACTGTAACATTCAAAGAGTCGTAAGTGCTCTCTTCTCTACCGTGGCCCAAGTGTCTCTTCTGTAAGATGCAAATATGCTTCCAGCAAGTCTTAGATCCATCCCTGGACACAGCCAATGGCTGTGCAGCGCTGAGGACTGTTGCTCAGTACTACAGCACCGCTGAGTTCGATCCCCCACACTGCTAAAGAAAGCATGGGATGTCAGTAGCAGCATCATGGGTGAAATACTTTGGTGCTGTACAGATTCTCAATGAAGCTCTTTAAGCCTGCTCCATCTGCCTCTGGAACAATCTCCTCTGTACAGACAATCAATGCTCCTAGTGTGGTGACACAGCTGTCTAGCACTTCCCAGTCTGAGCAATCTGAAGGTGCCACTACGATGAAATGATATAGACTATGTTCTGCTTCATGACATAAACATAAAAACTTACTTCTTTTATTTTTGTACTTATTTTCCAAATAATAAAGAACAGAAAAAATCATCCTTTAGCTTAGGAAAATGACACTACCAATTAAGTTAAGATGTTCTAAAGATGCAATGAAGATGTTCTAAAGTGCTAAGGTTTTCATTTAAAAGTATTCCAGTATTCTTAGGAGCTTTAGTAACTGTATTAAGAATAACCTTAAAATTATATTAAGTAATTGCTTGTTTTCTTCATAAGAAATGCACAAAAGCAATATTGACCAATAACGAT
>PVIR01023771.1:0-26673 GCA_004026965.1 Petromus typicus
GGTCTCGCTTTGTGGTTCAGGCTGGCCCTGAGCTCAGCCTCCAACTCACATCACAATCCTCCTGCCTCTGCCTCCCGAGTGCTGGGATTACAGGCGTGAGCCACCATGCCCGGCACTGTGGCATGTGGTACTGGTTGCTGCTGGGTGTGGGTCTCCACACCCAGTATTGTTATGTGGTTACCGGGGAATCGAACCCGGGTCCTTGCGCTTTCGAGACAGGCGCCGGAACCACTGAGCTAACTCCCCGGCCCCACCTTGTTTTTTTCTTCTATAGAGTGAATAACTCTACCTTTAGGCCTCCTATTTTCAAAGAAGCAAGGCAGGGGGTAAATAACATTCTTGGAATGCTTGGTATCATCTGGAGATTAGTGCTTCAGGTGAGTCAGGAGGACTTACTCTTTGTTTGGGTGCAACAAAAAGCCAACATAAACAGTTTCCTTAAAAGGGATCACAAGAATCTGTGTTTATTTACTGAATCATTTGCTGAGTCCTTTATAAACAAGTAGACTGTCAAGAATTTGAAGCCAGTATCAATATCGGAACTCTCAGTACTGCTCCCTAATGCATGTCCAAAGCTCAAATTCTTGTAACAAAGAAATGCTGCAATTCACTCTAAGGAACCATCCCTGCAAAAACATACTTGCCTTACGCTGCTCCTCTCTTTAGCTGAGCTGTCAAATTTTAAGAGCTTAGTGTTGAAACTATGTGCTAAATAAGAATGCTTAAAGCTGAGAGCTGTTCAGCAGCTACGGGAGCCATCATGCGCTGCAGCCAGGAGTAGGGCTACTAACTAGCTCAATGCCACATGGTACTCCTGCAGTATGTCCCCAAATTAGCCTATGCCATTAAGTCTCTAACCTGAAGGAAGCTTTGGGAAGGAAGGCTTTTGGGAAAGACTAGATATTTATACTCAGAAATAGACAGAAAAATGTCTACTCCTGCATATCTGTATCCTTCTTTAGTAAATGACTGTTCATTTTCATGGATGAAACTAAGTTGTAGCCAAAGAGTATTTGAGATGGTGGGTAAGAGTGGCTTCATTTTTTTAATATACATATTTTTGTGCCTGTCCAAAATTTAGCAAGTATTCATTAAATATCACGTGTCAGGTACTCAATGGATACTGTAGAATATATAGATTTATAATATTTCATAAATGTTAGGGATAGTATAGTTTATTAATGGGGAGAGAGATAGAACGCACAAAAATCTATATACACTAGAGTGAACCAAATGATGTGATGACTTTATGATTCAAAATACAGTTAAATATGTGCAATTTTATGTTATGTATTATTTCATAATTTCAATATTTATTAAAAAAAACAAGAAGCATGAGAAAATATAATACACACAGTAGAAGCTTACAATGGGACCATATACTACCTTATTTTAAGTATATAAGTACTTGTAATTCTCACAACTACCTTATGAGATAGCTATTATTAGTATTTCTCTTTTAGGGATCAAATAAAGCAAGGAAGAGAAGTCATGAAACTTAGATAAGAGATATTCAATAGAACTGGGACTAAAAGTAAAGCTGTCTGCTCCAGTAGCTAAATTCTTAAGTCACTGTGGTATACCTTTCCCACAGTGAGAAATGGCTACAGAAATTCCAAGGTGGCAGGATGTATTCTTTTAGGGGAAATGGAGTAATTCTATGGATAAAATGATCTGTGAAACATGCTTAAAGGACAAAATCCATGAAAGATTGTTTCCAACTGGGAAGAAAGTGGAGAGAACAAATGTCCAAGAAAATATAATCATGTAAAAATATAGGAAACATAGATATTGCAGTATACTGCATATAAAGGAGATAGGAAAGTACTGAAGTCCATGTCGTAGAACTTGTGAATGCCTGGGAAATGAAATTATTTGTAATTTTAAGAACAATGGAGAGCCATGGAAGGAGCTTCGATAGAAGAATCACTGAATTAGCTGAAGGCAGGATTTAATCTGGAAGCAGAGTAGAGTGACTTGGAAAAGGGAAAAACAGGAGGCTAAGAGTCTAGCTAAGAATACATAAGGACCCAAACAAGTGAGAAAGTGTTTACTATGCTCGCTTTTGTCTTGTAAAAGTGCTTGTAAAAACAGAAGGTGTGAAAAGTGAAATTAATTTATAATTATAAGGGAAATTATTCATCGCTTCTAAAAATTTTAAGGAATTCATTTGTAGTGTCCATTCATTTTGAAAGTCTTTTGGAGTTTTTTTCTAAAACTTAATTGTGATCTCAGTCATTTATGTTTATATATATGATGCTTGTTTTCTTAAAGCCTTAGCCTTGTGCTTCAAGGGACAATCAATGAAATTTTAATTTCACTCCAGTTAGATATTCAATTTACCTCCAAGTAGAAATGCCACTGATTGCAAAATTTGTTCTTTTTCCTAATACATGAAAAATTCAGAAAAAAAATTTTGAAATTTTAAAAATTTCTTTTAAAAATAAGAATAAAAAAGCCTTCAGAGGGATGTTCAAACATCTGAAAGTTTTGCTTTTAATAAAACATATATTTGGCCCAAATGTTCATCAAACCTCTGAAAAGGAATTTAATATTATTTTTCTTGCATGGGGATTTGTTTTGAACTGAGAATTTTTTAAAATGCACATAAGAAAAGTATAAATTATATTAGAATGTGAGTAGGCCTGGAGGTTCAGCTGTGACATTTGCAGAAGCCCAGTGATTTCAACCTCCACGCAGTGGGCTCAGAGTTCTCAAAGGACCATTCCTTAGGGAGGAGACTGGGAATTGGGCTCCGGTTTGTGGTGCAGTGAGTAGGGCCAGCTGTTCAGATGGGACATTCTCAGGGGTCCAGGGACTCCGCTCCAACCTTCACAAATTGTTGGGCCCAGAATTCTCTAGGGATGGAAGAGGCCAGGCAACTGAGTCCCAGTTTATGGCACAGACAGTAGGGCCTGCATTTGGCTGGGATATTGCAGAGGCCAGTCAACTCTGCACTAACCTCCCTACATTCATAGGCCAATAGTTCTTGTGAGGTTCTAGTGTATGGAAGAGGCCTAGCATCTCTGCCTTAGGCTGGAGCAGGCTGGCTGCTCAGGGATCCAGATCTGTGCAGCACAGCCCCTCAGAGCCATTAGGACTGAGCTCCAGAAAACAGAGCAGAGGAGAACAGCACAGACAGGACCTCACTCAGGCTCCTCCATAAAAATTGAAGCCCACTGTAAAAGTAAAGAATATCTCTGTGATGAAGACCCATTAGACTACAGTGGCCAGTGGTGTGATTATTCTGTTCAAGTATTTTTCCTCATGCTCAGAACTGAGATTGCTAAAGGGTTATGACAGACTCAAGGCCTAAGGGCCAATTATACCAGGAGAATGACCCAGGAAGTAGCCGTTACTTAAGGGCTCTAAATATTAGCAAGGAAGGCACTTGTTATTAATAAGCATTTTCCAGGCAGTAACCCAGCAACTAACCCCAAACTATCAACAACAATTTAAAAAAATGGAAATGAGAAAACATCTAAATAAGACCTACATCCAGAATTCCAGATCATCAAAGGGAAATTAAGGGGCCAAAGAGATGGATCAACCTGCAATCAACCACCTGGACTCTCTGAACTGGCAACAAAAGAGAATCTGGGAAAAATGAAATCAGAGGGCTGAGGATTTAGCTCAGTGGTTCTGGAGTCTGCCTAGCAAGCTCAAGGATCAGAGTGCAGTCTCTGATAACCACATACCACAGTGCTAGGCATGGTGAATCATGCTCATCAGCAATCAGTACCATATACCACAATGCTGGGCATGGTGGCTCACACCAGTAGCCCTAGCACTAGAGAGAGGTGGGAGGATTGCTATGAGTTCAAGGCTTGCCTGGGCTCTATCTAGTGAGCTCAGGAACAGCCTGAACTATAAAAGCAAGACCCTGTCTAAAAAAAAAAAAAAAAAAAAAAAAAAAAAAAAAAAAAAAAAAAAAAAAAAAAAAAAAAAAAGAAAAGAAAAGAAAGGAAGCAGAAATAATCTCTCAGATCAAAACAGAGATAATGAACATAGTGAAAGATGCAAATAAAAAATAGGAAACCTCAGGAACATGATGGAATCCCAGCATAGAAAACAAATGGAATCCAGTAAACAAATTGAAATGGAAACTCAAAAGATTAAAAGTCTAAACAATATCCTAGAAAGAGACAATGAGGGTTAGTTACAACTCCATGAGGCCTAGCAGAGTGAAGCCATTATGCAAGGCAAGAAATTAAATTAAATTAAAGCAAGATCCAACAATATGCCTCATTCAAGAAATACACTTAACTTCAAAAAGAAATTCATAGACTGAAAGTAAAAGGAAGAAAACAATTCTCCATGTGACAGGAAACTGCAAAGGGCAGGAGTGGCTATCTTATTTGCAAAGTAGATTTCAAACCAAACTAATTAAGAGAGACAAAGAAAGTCATTACATCCTTGTACAGGGAACAATTCAAGATAACATTCAAAAATATATATGTACCAAATGCTAGTGCACCCAACTATGTAAAACAAATATTAATAGACATGAAAAGCCAAATAAACTTTTGTAATACAATAGTAGTGGGGGACTTAATATCCCACTGTTACAAACAGATGAGTCAACTAGACAAAAAATTGAACTACTACAACCGAACCAAACTTCTAGAGGATATTTTGCCCCACAAAATCAGAATGTTCATTCTTCTCAGCTACATATGGGTCATCCTCCAAAATAAATCACATGCTAGTTCATAGAACATGTTCAAGTAAATGCAAAGAAATTGAAATTTTCCCCTGTATACTGCCAGACCATTGTTCCTTGAAATTAGAGATCAATAGCAAAAGAAATTCCAAGAACTTCATAGAAATGTGGAAATTGAATAATACTCTCTTGAACAACCAATGGCTTAGAGAAGAAATTAAAAAATAAATTAAACAGTTTTGACAATTATACAATAATGCCAGTACAACATATGGGAATCTAGGGGGACACAATGAAAACAGTTTTATGAGGGAAATTCTTAACAGTGAATGCCCATACCAGGAAATAGAATGAGCTCAAATAAACAACATAATGCTGAATCTCAAACTCCTAGAAAAAGAGGATCAGGACAAATCCAAAGCTCATATAAGAGAAGAAATTATAAGAATGATAATAAAAATTAATGCAATGGAGACTAAGAAAATGATACCAAAAAATCAATGAATTGAATTGGTTCTTTGAAAGAAAAAACAAAATCATCAAAGCCTTAGCAACCTTATCAAAAAAGGAAAGGGAAAGCTCAAATCCATGCAATTAGGGATAAAAAGGGTGAAAGCATAACATCAGCAGAAATCAAGAAGATAGTCAATACTTACTTGGAAAAATCTGTACTCCAAAAAAATGGAAAATACAGAAGAAATGAACACATTCCTAAACACATATAAATTATCAAAGTTGAACAAAGAAGACATGAATATTCTGAACACCCCAATATCAACCAGTGAAAAAAAAAATGTAGTTAAAAACCTGCCAACAAAGAAAAGTCCTGGTCTTGGGCTGGAGAGTTAGCTCAGTTGTTCTGGTACCTGCCTTGCAAAAGCAAGATCCTGGGTTTGATCCCTGGTAACCAAATACAACAATTCTGGGCATGATGGCTTATGCTTACCAGCAATCAGTACTACGTAGCACAGTGCTGGGTGTGGTGGCTCATACTTGTAATTGCAGCACTTGGGAGGCAGAGGCAGGAGGATTTTGGGAGTTCCAGGCTAGCCTGCACTACAAAGTGAGTTCAGGACCAGCCTAAAGTATGAAGCGAGGTCCTGTCTCCAATAAACTTTTTTTTAAAAGTCCTGGTTGTGATAGTTTATCTCCTGAATACTCCTATATATACATATTTTTTGTAGTTCGGGCTGGCCCTGAGCTCAGCCTTGAACTCACAGCAATTTTCCTGCCTCTGTCTCCCAAGTGCTGGGATTATAAGCATGAGACACCATACCTGGCCATGTGTATGTGGTTCTTATTGCTGGTGGGTGTGAGTCTACACACCCAGCATTGTTGTATGTGATTACTGAAGATTGAAGGCAGGCCTTTGCACTTGCAAGGCAGGTACCAGAACCACTGAGCTAAATCCTTGGCTCCCTCTACAAGATATTTAGAGAATAGCTAATGCCTCTATTTCTCAAACTCTAATGAAATTGAAAGGGAAGAAATATTCCCAAATTCATTCCTGGAAGTAACTATAACCTTGATTCCAAAAGCAGAGACAGGTGCAACCAAGAAAGGGAACTCCAGACCAATCTCCCTAATGAATATAGATGCAAAAATCCTCAATAAGACACTGGCAAATAGAATTCTGAGGATCATCAAGAAGATCACACACCCTGGACTCATCTTCCTGATACAAAGATGATTTAACATATGTAAATTGATAAGTGTAATACGTATTAACAGAGTCAAGGACAAAAACCATATTATCATGTCAATAGATGCACCAAAAGTATTTGACAAAATCTAACACCAATTATTGATTAAAACCATTCAGATAATTAAAATAGAAAGTCTTTATTTCAACCAGATAAAACTATTTATGCAAAAGCAACAGCCAGCAACATACTAGATGGTGAAAAACTGAAATTTTTTGCACTAAGATCAGGAAGAAGACAAGGATGTCCACTATTATCACTTCTGTTCACTATAGTGCCGGAAGAATTAGCCACAGCAATTAGACAAGAAAAAGAAATAAAAAGAATAAAGATAAGAAAGGAAGATGTTAAACTGATATTTTTGCTAGTGACATGATAATCTATGTAGAAGATCCCAAAAACTGAGTCAGAAAACTGCTTGACTTAATCACCAGATTTAGTAAAGTAGCTGAGTAAAAGGTTGACACTCAAAGATCAATAGTCTTACTATACACAAATAACAGACTCACTGAGAGAGAAACTGGGAAAAAATTCCTTTCTTAATATTGTTCAGGTGAAATAACTAGGAATTAACCTACCAAAGGAAGTGAAAAATCTCTTCTTTACAGCATTCTGTAAAGAGACATCAGAGAAGTTATCAGAAAATGGAAAGACATCCCTTGCTCTTGAGTAGGAAAAAACCAGTATTTTCAAAATGGCTATACTCCCAAAACTGCTATATAGATTTAATGCAATTCTGATTAAAATCCCAACAGTATATATTGTAGAACTAGAGAAAATAATCCAAAAATTTGTGGAGCCAGAAGAGACTTAGAATAATAAAAGTAATTCTAGGCAACAAGGACATGGCAGGGTGTTTCACAGTTCCCAACTGGAGACTTTATTACAAGGCCACTGTGATAAAAACAGCATGGGGCCAGGGATTTAGCTTAGTGGTTCTAGTACCTGCTTTGCAAGCGCAAGGTCCCTAGTTCGATCCCTAGTAACCACATACCACAATGCCGGGCGTGGTGACTCATGCCTGTAATCTCAGCACTGAGGAGGCAGAGACAAGAGGATTGCTGAGTTCAAAGCTGAGTTTAGGACCAACCTGAACTACAAAATGAGACCCTGTCTCAAACAACAACAACAACAATAACTAACAACATAGTACTAGCCAAAAAGCAGACCCAAGGATATATAGAATAGAAGAGAAGATGCAGAAACAATTTCAGACATACTGAGCCACCTCATCTTTGACAAAGGAGCTAAATACCTTCAGTGGAGGAAAGATAGCCTCTTTAACAAATGGTCCTAGAAAAACTGAGTTTCAACCTGACAAAGATTAAAGCTAGACCTACATATTTCACCATGCACTAAACTGAAATGAAGTGGATTAAAACTATAAATATCAAAACAGAAACACTAAGCCATAGGAAGATAGTTTAGGTAGTAATTTTGGAGACAACTGTGTAGAGAAAGATTGTGCACAAACCCCAGTAGCATGGGGACAATAAGAAAGGATCAACAACTGGGGTCTCATTAAAAAGCTTCTGCACATAAGAAACCACCAACAGAGTGAAAAGACAACCTACAATGTGGGAAAAAATTTTACCAGCTGTTCCTCAGACAAAAGTTTAGTTTCTGGAATATAGAAAGAACTTAAAAAGAACTTAAAAATTTAAAGACCCAATTCCAAGCTGACATTTGAAAGGAACATACATTTTTCAGCTAAAGAAATAAAAGCAGCAAAGAAACATATGGAAAAACTGGTCAGTATCTTTGGTCATTTGAGAGATGCAGAAAAGCATCTGAGAATTCACCTTACTCTAAGAATGGCTGCTATCAAGAAGTTGACCAATAACCAGAGCTGGCGGTGCTGTGGGGAGACAGGAGCACTTCTCCACTGTGGGATGGAATACAGACTGTTGCAAGTACTGTGGAGATGAGTGTGTCCTCAGAAGACTAGGATTAGGGGCTTCATTTGGGCTTGCTATCCCTGCTAGGTATACCCATGAAAGGATTAAAAATGTCGTACCACAGTGTCACATATGCAACATGTTTATAGCAGCACAGTTTGTAATAGCTAAACTTAGAAATAGCCCAAATGACCATTAACTGGAGACTGGATAAAGTTGTAGGTTTTAAAAAAATAAAATGGAGTATTAGTCAGCCATAAAGAATGATACATCAGAGACAGTTATAGCTACATGGATGCTCTGTGAAGCCATATTCATAAGTGAAATAAATAGGACAGAAATGTGTAAGGATCATATAATGTGTAAGGATGATAAAAATGTGTAAGGATTATATAATTTCTCTAATATGGGAAGCTGAAGGTGTAAATGAGGTCCAGAATCTATGATAGGTATTGTGAAACAGGAAGAAAATGTTCAAAGGGAAATGGGAAAGAATGTGTAGGGGAAAGTAAAGAAGGGAAAGAAAAAAATTTGATGGTAAAATGGAAGAAAATGGAAACAAAGCTTATGTATAGGGGATGGGAGGTTGGAGGGAAGGCAGGGGAATGTGGAATAATAAGAATCAAAATAAATTATGTACAGGTTCAAATTATTAATGAAAATGTGATCATAATGTCTTACTAGAATGTACTAAAAACTCTATAAAAAAAGAAATACCATATATAAGTACAAATTCTCAATGAGAAATGTGATCATAATATTTTCCTAAAATGTATCACTATACTCAATTTATTAAAAAATTATAATACTATTCTTAGTCAATTTTACCATGTATACTTGATGGAAGAGTGCTGTCGTCTCTCAGGATAGAGACCTTAATTTTGGGTGTACAGCACAGAACTGGGTTTGAGATACAGTGACAATGTACATAGAGGCTCAGGGAGGTGGTATTCGCATCGGGTCTGTCACATACGACATAGGGATAAAATACTTCTGCTGATAAAGCTGGTTCATACCAAGCACTTGCTCTGTGGCAGGTGTGCTCTGATCCAGACCATCCCACAGCACAGTGTAACCCACCCAGTCCCTCCTGGGACAGAGGGCAGGTGAAGTCTGATAAGGAAAAGTTTAAAGAAAGACAAGCTCTTTCCTTGTGCAAGGAGGTCATGTCTATGTGAGCCACCATTGTGTGTATGTCAGTTCACTAGTCTTCTTACTTATCAGGATGACAGAAAATCACAACATGCCAAATAATTGGTAGGAAGCTATTCACTTCATCTTCCTTATCTTGATGTATTCCAACAAGACAAGACAATGAAGCTCCTCATATCCTGAACTGACAAAACGATCTGGAGAAAGCCTAATATCATCTTTCCCCGAAAATAAGAACTACCCAGAAAACTAGTTCTAGCATGATTTAGGAAGAGACATGTTTCTGGGTTGTTTTTGGGTAGATATTATTTTTGGGGAAATACAGAGCCATTGGAGGGAAAAGCAGAGGGTGATATCTGTAGGATGGTTCCTGTGTAACTTGTATACCATTAGTAAAAATCCTTAATTGGTTTTTCTTCAGTTATTTTTTATAGAAAGTGAAAATTAAAGGTTTTTTATTTATTGAATGAGGTTTTGCAACATACTAGCTAGCATAATTAAAACAAACAACTACTCATTTAAAAAAATAATCTCTCATGTTACTTAGGAGCAGATTAACATGTCAGATTCTTCTTAGTCAGGAAGATTGTACAGGGTCTGTGGTTTGGCACAAATAACAAATGGATGAGAATTGTTAAAAATAGCATCAACGCTTAATATGGGTCATCTCCAAGGAAATGATGTTTAAATTTCATGTTAGAAATGTACTATGCAATTTAGTCATAAAATCCAATTTATGGTTTCATGACACTAGAATTACCAACAAAACAGCAATAGCTTAAACTCAATTATGCACACTATTTTCCCTTTATTGCAGAATAAGAACTGAAACATATACTTCAGCTTGTTAAAAAAAACCTATCCTTAAATTTAAATAAGTACCTACTCTGAGATCAGTGATTTTTAGGTGCTGTAAGGGATTTGGAAAGAGCATGAACACAGGTTTTGAATGAAAGTTGAATATAATGAAGTCATTCACACAGCCCATACAATTCACAGTGCACAGTGCTGAACACACATTAAAATGGAAGAGGCACAGATAAAATTTCATGGAAGTATAGAAGAAAAAAATATGGGCCTAAAGGATTTGGAGAAAGTTCCCCAAGATCCAATGTGCAAGCTCAGTCTTGTGGATGATGTATGGACTGTTGAAAGACGAGAATGAAGATGCAAAGTTATAGCAGAGAGGAGATAGCTATCTGGAAGGATAAGTTTGGCTTTCCACCATAATTAGGTAAATACCTCAAAATAGTAATAGTAATGGTTTTAAGATTTTTTTAAAAAAATAGATGATTTCCTAAATTCAATAAGTCCTGTTCTATAATAATGAATTATTTCTTTTTCCCCCTTCATTAATTTAGTCTTACTTCACTTACAACCATAAGCAAAATAGATAAGACATAGCCTTGTAAAAGATTGAAAAGTAAATCCTTATTGAAAAAATTTTTTTCCTTTAAAATTTTAATTTAGTGACTCAGTTATCAATCTCAAAGAAAACAGGAAACATGGGGAATAACATTGAAGACTGCAGCATAGCTGAAATTCTTACTTGTTTCCAGGCTTGCATTGGCTCCCTGCACACTCGGGGGTGCTCTGTCAGTGGTAGCTGCAATGGCTGGAAGAGAAAGAAGAAAACCACTAGTCATCTCTGTAAAACAGATGATCAGATGTGATTTTGTTATAGCATCATTTTCAGTTGATAAAATTTGATTTGCTCTCTTGTAATACCCTCATTTAAAAAGTCAAAATTGCGTCTATTCACTAAAAAGAACCCATAAAAACCCAAGCAAATGGAAACCTTTTAGTCTCCATTACCTCTGTCCCACACCTAGACACAGTAGGGATCAATGAAAATATGCCTTCCTTTATTGTTAAAGTCCAACCATGACTATTATAAAATGAGAAGAAACAGAAGTCCTTTTTGAAAAGCAGTATAAATACAGTTCAGTGGAAAAAAAAAATCTTCATTTTCAGAAATAAATATGTGAATGGTCTTGGGAGTGGGAAAGGACTGAGGGGAAAACAAGTGTAGGGCAAGAGAAACCCAGAACGTTCTGATGGAAAATGGGGAGAGAAGTAATTTACCATAAAATCAGCTGCAATTTGATTCACACCAGTAGGAAGTTTCATTAAAAATAGGCCAACGTTGAGGCTGGGGATTTAGCTCAATGGTTCCAGTGGTTGTCTTGCAAGTGCAAGGGCCTGGATTCGATCCCCGGAAACCACATACAACAATGCCAGATGTGGAGACTCACGCCCAGCAGCAATCAGTACCACACACCACAATACTGGGCGTGGTGACTCACACCTGTAATCTCAGCACTCGGGAGGCAGAGGCAGGAGGACTGCTGTGATGTGTGTTTGAGGCTGAGCTCAGGGCCAGCCTAAACTACAAAGTGAGACCTTGTCTTAAAACACCAAACAAACAAACAAAACCAACCAACCAACCAAACAAACAAAAAACAAAAAAGAAAAATAGGCAAACTTGGAAAGTGACCAAAGCAGTTGTCATTCCACCTGGGTTGCCTTGGAAATATCTCAGTTACAAAACTGTGCCTGTTGTCTGGGCTTGGTGGAGAATGCTGTTATTCCAGACTCCCCAAATCAGATCATGTTCTTTCTGGGTTATATTTATAGAGGCTTTCGTGGCTCAGGCCCACAATAAACATCAAACTTTTCCTCAAGACCAACAAAGCTACTATTTGTCAAATATATATTTGGTCTTCCTCCTAGAAGCTCCTAAATCATGGGAAGCTCTGGAATGATAAGTAGTTTGTGTCCTAGTGAGTTGTTTGGTGGCGTGGAGCTTTCTCTCTCAGGATGGGAGATACATAGGATCAAAAACATCTTGATCACACTCCATGCCCAGCCTAGGCAATTAGGCAACTTAGCAATATCCTGTGTTAAAATAAATAAGAAAGAAAGGAAGGAAAGAAGAAAAGAAGAAAGAAAGAAAGAAAGAAAGAAAGAAAGAAAGAAAGAAAGAAAGAAAAGAAGGAACAAAAGAAAAGAAAGCAGGAAAAAAAAGAAGGAAAGAAAGATTGGGCATGTAGCTCAGTGAAAGGCTCTGGGTTCAATCCCAGCACCATATATTGAAAAAAGCAAACAATACATATTTTCCTAGTGTAAATAATGTATTACATATCCATTTTTGGTTGACCAGAAACCAAAATTGCATTGGTAACAAGGCCTTCAAGTCTACTTGCTGCCTAGATATTCTGCAAGTCTTTACTATTACCATTAATAAGTTGAACAATCCCTGTCACCATCACTAAGTCCTTGTCACAGGTCAAAGAACATTTTGTTTCATTATCCTCTGCTCTAAGTAGAACACTGGAATATTATTTTTATCAAGTTTCAATATGTATATAACTTCTAACTGTGAAATGACTTGTTTCACAGAGAAATACGCTCTGAGAAAATCCTGATAACTCAAAGGAAAAAAATTATGTTCATAGAAATAATAACAAAGAGAGTAGAAGGACACTTTTGGAGGTAATGGCCAGGCCTTTGGAATGGAGAGAAGAGATGTATACTTATTTTCAAACTCATGAGTTGTATACATTAAACAATACAGTCTGTTGTATATCCATCATACTTTGATACAAAGATTTAAAAATAAGTTAAACATGGTAGTACAAATATATGTGTTACTTTTGTCAAAATTATCCAGTAAGTTTGTTTAAAATTTTAGCCTGAATCTGAGAAAACTAACAGATGTCAGTGTCCAGGCCTCAGCTCTGCAGTGAAATGAATAGGGTTTTTCCAGAACAATGGCGGAAATGGAATTTGAGAGTCATTCTGAGACCCCAAGGAGAGTGCTGAACCAACATCAGGCATGAAAATTCTTGGGAAGCCCCAGACTCCCTGACTCTTCACAAACTAGGCTCCTGTTTTCCTAGCAAACAGACATCTGCTGCTTTCCCTTTTATGGCACATTTGGTGACAGTTTCATGAAGCAAAAAGCCTTACTCAGCCAACACGCTCTGTAATATGTGATGAATCAAGACATAAAAGGAACAAATAGCATCCTCTAGTTGAAAGGCTACAGATTTATGCTAGTGCTGAGAGGATGCTGGTTACAAAAGCAAAGCACATTGAACCAAACTGTGCTGTCTTAGCAAATGAAAGTGTCATGTTCAGTCATCAATTTTAGTTACTGTCAAAACCATGTACCTGAAGCCTAAAGTGCTGATCAGGAAAAAGGAAGCAAATAAAGAACACAAGCAAAGAATCATAACTCCAACAGTAACAAAAACTAATGAGACCAGGTCTGCAGGTGATGATCTGCAGGGACGAAACTCATTATTTATTTCCAACTGATCAGTGAGACAATCCTATATAAAATAACTAGCCGCAGCCTCTGGGAGCCTACAGTTTTAGGTAGAGATCTATAAATGAAGTGATGAAGCACTGGGGGTTTAGTGGAGCAATTAAGAAATCAGGACAAGCTTTCTGGCCAAGGCAACTCCTTGACATCAAGGCTAAATTTGGGATAAATGGTGATTAGGAAAAGAGAAGACAATGGGTGCTGAGGCAGCCACAACATACAGGTGGTGAGGGTATAAAAAGAGTTGCAATCTCATAAGTGAAATAAATAGAGCACAGATAGGTACATATCATATCTCTTCTCTGGTATGAGAAAATAAAGATGTAACTGAGTCCTAGAATTGTATTTTATATATTGTGAAATAGAAAATGCTCAAAGTAAAATAGGGTGAAGGGGGAAAATAATGAGATTATAACAAAAAAGGAAACAAATTTTATGTATGTGGGGGGGCGGTAGGGTGGGTAGGGCTATGGGAAAAAAGTGAGAATTAAGTTGTGTTTTATACTGGTACAAATCCCCATTGTGGAGTGCAATCATGATGCATATATGTAGTGTACCAATAAAGACTAAAAAAAAAAAAAGAGTTGCAACCTAGTGGTGGAGGAAGGAATACCAACCCAGGAAGTGTTACACTGGAGAAATCAGAGACACATCGAGGAGGTTCTTGCCGAAGAATTTAATTTTGATCCCACGAAATTAGTAATTCTAAGGGACTGCTAATCTGCCATGCGTTGAGGTGCAGCTCCTTCCTGAACAAGAGCGAGGTCCTAAGTGTAGAACTAACTACAATCTGAGCTCCCTTTTTTATGCTCAGCTGATATTCAACTTTTTTGATATGTATCTGGACTGATGTTTCTGACTGTAAATTGGAACATGTATGTATACAGGTAAGGTTTACATCAGCAAATACATGGAAGCCATGTAGTTTACAGGAGAAGTAGTTTGTAAATACTGGGTATTCTTCTATTTTCATTGTTGTTAAGCAGCAATTAGTTTGACTACTATAATGCTTTTTCCCATAGAAAACTTGGCAACAACTTTACATTGCATTTTGTAGGCTTAGAGTATTGCATGTAGGAGAATAAGATGCTGTGATAAACCAGCAAGAGCCCCCACCTTGGGCTGCACATTGGTTATGGGTTCTATTTCTTTCAGGGACTCGAGTAAGGATTGCAAATCCACTTATCAAAAATTCATCCTGAGACTGATACAGTCACTTCAAATTCTCTCCTTGAAGCTTGAAGTTAAGAAACTTCTGCATCTATTCTTCAAGCTCGTATGCTCATCATGTCCATATAATTAAGGGAATGAGAGTGGGAGGATCAGTGATCTGGCATGTATTACAATTTAATCAGTTGTGTGGAAAAGACATTTAGAGCCTGAAAAGATAGTGCAAACACAAGATAATTAAGCTTAGTACTACATGGCAACTATTTTATGCAAAGATAGAAATGATGTGTGTAAAGTGTCTCACATGACATCTGATATAAAATAAGTACTGGGTATTTCTTCATGTACTACTTAGCTGCTCAGTGTTCATTGGTCATTTGAGAAATGCAGATGAAAACAACACTGAGATTTCATCTCGCTCTGCAAGGAACGGCTGCTATCTCAGTTAGCCTGCAACAAATGTTGGTGAAGCTGCGGAGAAAAAGGGACCCTTCTCCACTCTTGCGGGAATGTAGACTCATACAACCTGTGTGGAAATCAGTGTGGAGATTCCTCAAAAAGCTAGGATTGGAGGTCTCATTTGACCTGGCCATTCCTCTGCTAGGTATATACACAAAATAATTAAAAGATTCGTATCACAGCGACATATGTGCACCCATGTTTGTAGCAGCTCAGTTTGCGATTGCTAAATCTTGGAAACAACTAAAATGTCCAACAACTGAAGACTGGATAAAGAAGATGTGGTTCTTTTATAGAATGGAGTATTATTCTGCCATTAAAAATGATAAGATTGAGCTATTCATACTCAAATGGATGTACCTTGAGGATATCCTCATAAGTGAAATAAATAGGTAAATACATCTTTTCTCTGGTATGAGAAAATGAAGATGTAAATTAATTCTAGTATATGTAGTTGATATTGTGAAATAGAAAATATTTAAAAGGAAAGAGGGTATGGGGTAAATAACGAGGGGAAAAAGAATGTGATAGTAATAAAGAAAAAAGGAAACAATGCTTATGTATGTGGGGGTGGAGGGTGGCAGTGTAGGGGGAAAGGGGAAAAATGAGCATCAAGTTATGTCATATTCTGGCACAAACTCTCAGTGTTGAATGCAATGATGATGTGTATTCATAATGTACCAGTAAAGATTTGAATTTAAAAAAAATAAGCACTGGGCAGTGTTAACTGTTGCATTATCATAAGTTTTTAGTGATGACAATGATAGCTCTCATGTAGTAATTGTCAGGGAATGTTTATCTGCAGACTTCCTCTGCAAGGCTGTACTTACTCCCTCAGGGAGCTGCACTGCCCTCCACCCAGCAGCTGTGGGCACCACTCTCATACCCCTGGTGGTAAGTGCTTGTTTGTCTGTGCATTATGGTGCCCAGTGAGTCCCTTTGGGAAGTATTATCAATTTCATTTTTCATAATTTTCAATGAGCACAGAGTCCAGTACCTAGTGGAATAGTAAAGCTTGCTAAATAAATGAGGTAGATGAAGGTGATATACAAATTCTTAAATTTTGACTTTTGGGCTACCAGGGATTCAAATAAAAATAGTTTATTGTTAGCAAAGAATGTTTCCTCTTGAAAATCTTGTTTGGTCATTACTTTTCCTGTTATTTGAAGTCTCTTTGTCCTTGTCCATATTCCTGAAAATTTTCCCATTCAAATATCAACTTCTAAAGCTCTGTTCAGATCCACCTCTGCCTTCCTATCCTCGCTTCTGTCAGATTAAAATCTTCAAAGAATGCCAAGAATGCCAAAGAATACTCATTAAGAGTCCTTATCTCTCTCCAGTCTGCTCCTGGGAAGGTTCAATTTCAAGCTCACTATTGGCCACACTAATGCTATACTCAGACCATCGTGAGGCCATTGAGTGCCTGGTTCAGTAGGAAAGTAAAGAAATGTGTATGCAGTATTTATATTCTGCATTTATAGCATGCTAATATGCATCAGGAATCATACTAAGCAGATTTTCTGAAGTTTTCCATTTTTTACCCTTTTGACAACACAAAGAAGTGGTATTATTAGTTATCTTTGACAGATAAAGGATTCAAAGTTAGCTTGTCTAAGGGCCAGGCCAATCTGTATGTTAGTAAGGTCCCATGACCATGTCTGCTTACATTTCCTTTCATCCCCTCCATGCTAGGGAACTCCTCTGACAGAATGCTCTTGGGCAACTTCCTTATGGTTTCTTGTTCTAGTTAGAGCACCATACCTACCAGGGCTCTGTTTGTAGGGCCACTTTACTAACCTCCCGCAGCTGGGACTCACAGGTGGACACTTGTAAAGCAGCCCACTGAGTTATTCTGATGATATGGTTATTCTGGAAGGAGTATTGGTGGAGCCAAATTGCTCAGGTTTTGGGCAGAAACTCTGTCCGGCAGGAGTCAGTCTGCAAACAATAAGTAAGACAGGAGATGCCCTCACAGCCTGAGCTTGGACCACTCACTCTCAGGGGTGGGATCAACAGCCAGTCCTCAGGCCGAAGCTGTTCTCTTGTTGAGAAGGACCCCTTAGCACCCATGTTCAGGGAGTGTTTTAAGTGGTAATTCTGTGTCTTTTGTAGTTCATTAGATTAATTGAATTCCCAGCCCTAATTTCTCCTGAGCTAAAGCATATTATCTCACACATATTGACTCTTGGCGGCTGTAAAGAAGCCTGGGTAATCTGAACAGGAAATCTCTGAGATTTTTAAAGGGACAGCATCACCTCCTCAGTCTCCACCAGGGAGTGTGTTTCTTGTATACTTCAATAATAAGTCATAGAGCACATTGTATAAGAAAGAGAATTTACACAAAGAAACAAAAAGGAACCATGGAGTGATGCTGGAGGTTTCAAGCACCTTTTAATGCTAAAAGAGCAGCTTGATAGTTACATAATACACAACAAGTTGGAGGAGGAACCAGTGTCATGAAAAGAAGCACATGCAGATGTGTAACCGTGTCTGTGGTAGCCATATTTTGCAGAGTATGTATTTTGAAAGTAGCTCAAGGCAACCACAACCAATGTGAGAGACAGCTCATAAAGACCTTTATTCTCATGGGCCCGATCTTTGGCTTAGAAGAATAAATGCAGAAGTTTCTCAACTTCGAGTTTCTCATATCACTTTCCTGTCTGGCAGTGCTCAGTGCGGTGAGCTTTTGTACAAACTTCCTCCTGACATGAGCTTACGCACGCGCTGAGGACATCTTGCAATTAAGGAGAGATACCGGAACCTAACTTTTCAAACGTAGTCTCATGTGTTGAAAGGCCAGTTAAAAGTGTAGTGACTTATGGCGGACACATTGGAGGTGGCATTTTTGTAAGGAGTGGCAAGAGGGGCATTAATGTGAGTGCTGGGTCTTAGCTGTCCTGTACCTCGTTTCTACAAAACTCCCCAGCAGTTCCTCTGGTTTTCCCTTCCTCCTACTACAAAAGCACTGGAAGATCCTGCCCACTTGCCCCACCTTGGGAGCTGTTTTTCATTATGGAGAACAGTGTGGTGTCAGCACCAGGCACACGATAGCAGGAGCCCAGGTTAATCAGGGCAGCACAGAAAGGACCATACAGAACCGTGGGTTGGCATTGGGCCCAGATCAGTTAGGGGAAGGCCAATCAGGAAAATGTCTCTGAGGCTGGGGGGACAGAGCCAGGGAGTACGAGGTCAGGTCAAGGGTGGAGAATGACAGCATCTTTTCCCTCTAATATTGTTTCAGATGCTTTTAATACCTGTGAGCTGAATCACTGAAAAAATAGGTTGATTTAAGTAAACCCAGAGCTCCAGCGGTGCCTCATGGGTGCTGTGCTGGACCTCGCATCTTTTCCCAAGTGTGTTTTCAGTGACGTCATATCATGAACTCGAAATCAGCCAGTGGAGGAGCATTTGATTGGCAAACACTGCAGATCAAGTCCCTCTACCACGTAACCATGTGGAAATTCCATCCTCCTTTCAAGGCCAATTTGTCTTCTCCCTCATTTCTCCTAGTGGGAATCTATGTCACCACTGTCCCTGTTTCTATAACATTTAAAACATGATCTGGACCATGACACTTATCATGACCTGACTTACGTCTGACTTTCCCAGTGACTAGTAAACTCAGGTTGGTGATACATACCATGGCTTGTGCTCCCTTTGACCTATCTTAGCATTATTACAGTTTTTTAAACATGGTAAATACTCAGGACGTATTGTGAAGTAAGTAAATGTTTCAAGAAAAATTGGGAGGCATTATATCTTTGTTATTTTATGAGAGGCTTTGTGGATTTTCAGTTCACACAAAAGAAAAATCATAAGAACAAAAAGCATACCATCAAATCCTATCACAAGTTGTGACAAGGAATACTCAAAACTGAGCATATTTTAAGCAGGTTTCATGATATCTATTCCACTGATAATATTGGGTAGCAGAAAAAAAATAGTGAAAATAGCTTTTTAAATTTTCTCTGCAGCCTTCTTTCACTTGGATGGATATAGCTGCCTGGTTTACATATGGCTGCAAGCTGGTCTTTTAGTGTAGAGACATATGATCTCTGTCACTCGTTAGGCTGACTCTGGCAGAAGTAACTTTTTAGTCCTGAGGGTTGGTTAGAAATCCAGGGAGTCTGGACTGTTCAGACGAGGTGGCATTTAGAAGCACCACATGTCAAAAGTGTCCTAAGAAAGTGTGTTCTTTGGAAGAGCTGTTAAGGTGCGCTCTTTTCTCTCTGAGCAAAGACAACTTTCCTAAAATGCTGGCCTGGTTTCAGCCACTCTCCTCTCCTAGATCCCTCTGTGTGTGTGTGTGTGTGTGTGTGTGTGTGTGTGTGTGTGTGTGTGTCCTAGGAAACTGCAGTTTGCAGATATGCAACATGATGCTAGGTACAGGGTAAGGCAGTAAGATGCAAGACAGTGGCTATCATGGATGAGAAAATAGTGTGGTAAACCACACAAATATGTTGTGGAAGAATATTCCAGGCAGAAGGAAATAAGAATATAGGCAGGGAACTGGGTTTCAGGAGTGCCAGAGAGGCCCTGTAGTGGAAGCAGAGGAAGTGAGGAGCACATAGAATGATTCGAGGGTGCAGAGCCACTGGAGACCAGATCCGATACTAGTCTCCTAGCCAGAAGAATTTATGAAATTCTATGAAACGGACCCCAGTGGACTGGAGCTTCTGTTGCCCTCAAGCCTGTTCTGTATGGTATATTCTTCCTACTTCATTCCCTCACACTAAAAGTTGGGACTTGGGATGTTTTGAGTATGATCCCTGAGGCTCTAAGGTGTATGTCTTTATTATTATTCAGATCTGAAATGTATCTCGAAGGGCAAGTGAGAAATGCTGCCTGCCAATCAATGAGCTTTTGGATAATGATGGTTCTAACTTCATCAGGAAATTAATCCACTAATGGAGTCATAACTTAATAGCATGATTGGGAGGGAATGGGAATTTAGGAAATGAGTCTAGCTGAAGGGTGTGGTTATAGGGATGTGTCCCGAGGACTCCTGTCTTGCTCCTATCTGTCTTCCTTTCAGCTTCCCAGCCACCAAGAGGTGAGTAGCTTTGCCTGGTAACCCCTTTGTGCTGAAATGCTCTGCCTCACTGGATGCCCCAAAACAATGGAGACAAGACTGGAAACCACAATCATGAGCCAAAATAAACCTTTCCTTCCTCTAGTTGATTTCTCTCAAGTATTTGGTCACATGCATGGTTACTGTCAGTTTTTCATTGATGGAACTTAGTACATTATATATAAGACTTGGGAGAAAAGGTGCATTTGGCTCAGCGTTTCAGAGCTTTCAGTTCGTGATCAGCTGGCTCCAAGGCATAGTCATCAAGGCAGAGGGACATCACAGTGGGCTGCTGCTCACCTCATGATGGCTTAAACAGGGTGGGGGTGGGGCAGGGGCAAAATTACAGCTGTCCAGATCATGCCATCCCCAGTGAACGTTCTCATTGAAACTGCACCTCCCAACAGCACATTCGTCTAAGACCACATCAATGGATTAACCTATCGATGAGTAGAGTGTCCCCATAATCCAATCCCCTTTCGAAAACCCCACATCTCAATACATAAGCCTGTGGGGAACATTTTAGATCAAACCATAATGGATGGAAAAGTGACTAACATAGGCTTTAAATTACTAATTACCTTGAAGTTATGGTACTTGATCTCGGTTACAGACACCAAGTATATAGTTGTTTGCTCCACACTTATGTACGGAGTACCCACTAGACACAAAGGTATTCCTCTTGGCATGAGATATGGCACTAACTAGACCCTATGGGCCCCCATGTTCATTTCTTTCTATTCCCTTAAAAGATCTTTAGTCCTGGACTAATACATCTTGTCACCAACTGGCACATTCCTGATTTAGGTCTTTGTTTTACTTTATACAGTTCTCCTGAATGGGAAGATATCAAAGAAAATCCTCTTCTGTGGAACAAGGATTAAAACTTGAAAAAAATATATAACATTTTCAGCAGAAGGCCTAACATGTATCAAATGCTTATGATTATGATCACCTGTAAATTTATGGTATTTATTGCACATCTTGCTCATTTATGTCCTCGACTGTGTATTGCATTATTTACTTTCCACATGGTTTTTTTTTTACCACTTCAATGAGAATACAGTCTGTTGAAAGGAAGAACCACATCTGATCCTTTCCAAATCAGCACACATTAGGTCCTGAACAGGAACTTGGCCTTTGATTCTAACATACTCTCATTTTGATTAGTATCTATCATTATTTGTTAAATTATAATTATTTGTTAATTATTATTAGTGGAAAGTGTATTTACTTTACAGACATATGTCATATTTATACATAAAAAATAATACAAAAACTTGATACAGCTTCTTTCCAATACTTGACTTAAATATTTTATGCTGAATTTTTGAGTTGCAGTTTTGGAAAGGAATTGTTGAAATGCTGCTTTGTGACCAACAGAGATCCAGTTCCAAAAACTATTTTGCAGCAGGAAATGGAAGCTTTATACTACAGTGAGTGGAGATGCACAAGGCCACTGTTCCTCATAGACATGTTCTGGGCAGAAGTACCTGGTGCTGTAACTATTATTTTTAAGATTTCCTATTTTATAGTATCTTCAATGTGTCTTGGCTGTAGTGAGGAGCATATTTTATGGATGATGAACTTTAAGTTTAAATCTAACTTTAGAGTTTTCAAAATAGAAAATTAAAATTAGAATGAAAATAGTCAACTAAATCATACACATCCTTTAAAGTATAAAATTGTACTGAGTGTGAGAAAATGTTTTATGATTTGTTCTTGAAGGAATATATTTAAACAGAAAAGTAGCTATATTTTTTTCTAGCTACAAGGAAGGGATATGCTTAAAATAAAGAATATGAGTTTTGTGTTTCTTACTTGAATTATTTTTAAAATGATGATGATAGCATGAATACAATCAAAAGCCTTATTGATAATCCATATGTGGCTGTCACTGTGGCCATAGATGTCTTCCACAGTGAGTCTTTGTGTCCGCGAAGGGCCCCCATTGCCCATAGGCTTTTTGGCAGGAAAAGGACACTGTATGGCTTTAAGTGCTCCCTGACTGAATGTGGGAAAAGTAGCAGAGAGCCAAGATTTGGACAGAGTTTTCATTGTGCCGAGGCCAGGAGGTGAGTGGAGGATGGGGAAGAACAGGACCGACTCTCACTCTCACAGTCTCTGCTCTCCACTTTCTGGTGGGTGTGAGCTTAAAAGGTTGTCAAAGACACCTTCCGTTAGATGGAGCCAGGGAAGATCTATATATAATTATATCATTTCAATATAAGATGTAAGCAAATTTCACACACACACACACACACACACACACACACACACACACACACACACATTCTTAGAAGCAGCTAGTATAATTGGGAAAAAAAGTATGTGTGGACTTTCATACTCTAATTGAACCTTGTCAGTCATTAGCTCTAAGTTGGGTGGATAATCTAAATTGCCTAGTTTCTTTTCAAAGGAGTGAAGATGCAGAGAAAAGGGATATAAAAACTAGGAACAATTGGACTACCAACATCCTTTCAAATGAAAACCGCAGCAGGATGTTTCTGTTCTTAAAACATTAAAAAAAAAAAAAAAAAAGACAGACTAAAAACCCCACCTGGAAAGTTTACTCTAATTTTGGCTTCTTGGGACTTGTATTCCAAAAACTTCATTATTCCTGTCTCAAGTCCTTGTCTAAATGAATGTCTCCACTTCCTATTGTGTCCTTCTCTTCCAGACCTCCTTCAGTTGTAGTCTTTCCCTTCGCCCTAAACCTCATCAAATCCAGTGGTCCCTTTCAACTTATTTATTTATTGCTCAACTTTTCAGTTGCATTAGACCTGAAGACTATTTTTTAATAGTGTGTGCTTCAGTTAGCTTCTGTGATGTCCAATTTCCTTGGTTTCCTTCTAACTCACCAATTCTTCTTTCTTGGGTTTATCTATCTCTAGTTATCTCTGCCCATCTCCACAGTCCACAGTGGACTGTCATGGGACTCCAATCTGCTTCTCTAGCCACTTTTCCCCAAAAAAGAAATATCATGACTGTAAATATCATTTGTATATTGGTAGTCCTAATTTTCTACCTTCAGACTAAGCTTCTTCATTGAACTTCACACTTTACTCAGTATCTTTTCTCTTGATATCCAGTTGCTATTTCCATTCTGACACAAACCTGTTGAGGAAAAAACAAAACAAAACAAAACAAAACTCTTCCTTTACAACTCTTCACTATCTCTGCAATTTGTTTTATTGTCCAACAAAGTACTACAGCCAAAAGCTGATGTGGTCTCTGTTCACTTTTCTTAACTCTCACCTCTTCTAATTTAGCTACAAATGATGTCAATTCCATTCCATCTGCTTTGCTCTGTTCTCTTTGCGCTATTGTGGCTTTCTTTCCTTCCATTTACTTCTCCACATTCCCTTTGTGATAGTGCAGCTCAAACTCCCAGCTCTTCTTTCTGGACTACCAAGTAGTTTTCTGACTACTTTTTCTGTCTTCAGTGAATTAATTATCAAAACATTAAACCTATTTAAAGTACAAATCAGACCACCTCACTTCACTGTCCAGAATTCTCCAACAGTGTCTCCACAGGACCCATGTAAAGTCAGTAAAGTCCAAAACTCTATCGTGGCTACCAAGATCTTCTAAGTACTAAACTTGACTAGTTGCTTACATAGATTCTTCCTCAGCCTTCCTCTTTCCTGACAGAGATTTGCTTATTTTCAGACAACTAACCCTTGCCTAGGCAGGTCACGTGTCTCAAAGGAAGCTGCTCTGACCTCTAGCTCCAGAAGTACATTTAAGTGGATGGAGACTATTCATTATCTAAGAAGTAAGTGATTGGTTCAAAACAGAGGATGTGACCTAAAAGGAATTTTGCTGGGACTTTCTAGAAAATGTAAGAAAAAAATCCTACCACAGCATAACACAGACTCCTTATTTCATCTATTTCATGCCAACCTTGAATACAAATCTGGTATACTTAGGATGAAAAACAACAACAAAAAAATTAGAACCCTTAGGAGACAAGCATGGTGTTGGACACCTGCAGTCTCAGCACTCTGGGAAACTGAGGCAGGAAGATCAGAAGTTCAAGCTCAGACTGAGGACTTAGTAGGATCCTGTTTCAAAGCAAAAATTTTCTTAAAAAGCTGGGGGTGCAGCTCAATGTGAAAGCCCCCACTTTAATCTCCAGTATGCAAAACAAAAATCATAGTAAAATTTTTTCTAATAATAGAATCATAATAAAAACAAAAATCTTTTGAGAAACAAATTCAAAGTCACCAGATCGAGTTATTCCAAAGCCCAGTTCCAGCTCTGTTTTTCTAATTATTACTTACTTCAGTTTGAATAACGCTTCCTGTTACTTAACTGATGTTCCGACTGATGCATTCCTAGAGGAGCCCCTTTCCACCTCTCTCAGCTCTCACTCCAATGTTCCTTGATCATTACGCCCCAGCCAAAAAGTATGCCATGCAAATCCAGCCATTTGTATGAGAGGCTGGCTTAGGGCTCCGCTCAAATTGTGTCTTCCGAGGGAGACTTGCTCTCACCCAACAGTCGAAAAGAGGCATTCTCAAGTCATTTTTAGGATACCATCAAATTTATTTTCCATATAGATCTAATTAATATTTGTGCTGTTCTCTAATCATTTATTTGTATTTATGTCTATTTTCCTATCTTCTCCACTGAATCTATGGCCTAAAATTTTTACTTTTCTGGTGTCCAGTTAAGTAGTCACAGATACTCGGTGAATGGGTAATGCATGAGTTAAGCTTTCTCCTCTAACAGGGAGTCCCCATTTACTTCCTGGTTGTTCCTTTATCTACAACAGAGTTAAGAACTGCAGGACATGTGCTCTTCTGATGCAACTGAAGTTATAAAGTTTCTTAAAATGAGCACCAAATGAATGGCTGCCAGTTTGTTCAGTGGGCACAACAGGCAGAATCTTTGAATACAAATCACTGGTAATCTGAAAAGAGGAAAATCTTCGCTTTTTCCTAATAATAGCCTGATTACTATTTCCTTAGACTATAGGACTTATAATTTTAGACCTGGTTATGCTTCTTAATTTTCTTACTAGTTGTCAGGTAAGGTTTGTTTTTTCTTTTCTCTATGTGTTTCTTGATTCCTGTCTCTGCTCCCTCACATTTCCCCAATGAAACCTCACTCCCCCCTCCCCCACCCTCAGACTGTCTGTTCTCCCTGCCTCATGCACGATCTCATCTTCCCCCAAACACCCTTTTCATTCTGCTTGTCACTCGCTGGATTAAGTTCGAACTTCTTACTCAAAGTGTTTCTTCCCTGTTCTTTTCTCACAACTTGCTAAAGCAAACATGTCTCAAAACAGACAACGTCCTTCCCGTTGTCCTCCTGTGTCTTCTTTTGCTATTTGCTTTCTTCTGTCACTGAATGTAGACACATCCCTTCTTCCCAGGCTCTTTGGGGAACTTGTCCTGATAACTGGTTCATTCCAACACTTTTGGGCCCTTCATGCTTCCCCTGGGACAGACATTAAAGTGTTTTTAAACAGTGATTTCTAAAAACGTGTTGAGGAGATACCTGAAATAAAAATATTTGTTTACTGTTGTCACTAGGAGAATCTCTCCAAGTTGGAAAACTGGACTAAACTGTACACTGTGGGCAAATAGCGTGGCAGTACTGGAGGTTTCCAAAACAGCTCTAGAAGACACATGACAATGTGATAAACTGTAATATTTACTTCCAATAGCTAGAAGCTACTGAGATTTCTAGGAAATAAATATACAGTCTTTCCTGTTGACACTTTTTTATAATAGATGGACACAATAGACATATTTTAGAAATATTAAAATGCATAGCCTCATGATTTCTTTAATTAAAAATCCAGTGAGCATGTTTTATCTTTTTTCAAATTTTTCCTGTGAGGGTGTGGACTTAGAGGGTAACTTCCCATCTCCTGAGCTTAATGATAGTTTGAACTTACTTTTCATAAAGATGTGTGTATAAAGGTCAGTGGATGGTACATCTATGTTGTTTGAAAATATTTGTCTCAATCTATTTTTTGGTTTTTTTTTAGGTTTTTTGAGACAGGGTCTCGCTTTTTTGTGGTTCAGGCTGGCCCTGAGCTCAGCCTCAAACTCACATCACAATCCTCCTGCCTCTGCCTCCTGAGTGCTGGGATTACAGGCGTGAGCCACCACGCCCGGCACTGTGGTATGTGGTACTGGTTGCTGCTGGGTGTGGGTCTCCACACCCAGTATTGTTATGTGGTTACCGGGGAATCGAACCCGGGCCCTTGC
>PVIR01023772.1:0-26680 GCA_004026965.1 Petromus typicus
AGACAGGGTCTCACTTTGTGGTTCAGGCTGGCCCTGAGCTCAGCCTCAAACTCACGTCACAGCAATCCTCCTGCCTCTGCCTCCCGAGTGCTGGGATTACAGGCGTGAGCCACCACGCCCGGCACTGGTATGTGGTACTGGTTGCTGCTGGGGTGAGTCTCCACACCCAGTATTGTTATGTGGTTACCGGGGATTGAACTCAGGTCCTTGCGCTTGCAAGACAGGTACCGGGACCACTGAGCTATATCCCTGGCCCTCTTCGGAGATATTTTTAACAGACATGTTACTAACCATGGAGAGAACAACCTATCATGATTAGCTCACTACTGCTTAAAGCTGTTTTCTCTGAGCAGACATTATTAACCATTCCCTTCAATATCTCTTTAAATTGTTTTTTCATCAATTATAACAAAAAAGTAAGGAAACAAATTTTATGTATATGGGGGGGCGGTAGGGTGGGTAGGGCTATGGGAAAGAATGAGAATTAGTTTGTGTCTTATGCTGGTACAAATCCCTATTATGGAGTGCAATCATGATGCATATATGTAATGTACCAATAAAGATTAAAAAATTAAAAAAATTGTTTTTTCATCAAATGTGACTCTTAAATTTTTTTTTTTTTTTTGAGACAGGGTCTTGCTTTTGTAGTTCAGGCTGGCCCCAAGTTCAGCCTTGAACTCACAGCAATCCTCCTGCCTCTGCCTCCCGAAGGCTGGGATTATAGGTATGAGCCACCATGCCTGACATTATGGTATATGGTACTGATTGCTGGTGGACATGAGTCCCCACACCCAGCACTGTTGTATGTGATTACTGAGAATCAAACCTGGGCCCTTGCAGTTGCAAGACAGGCACTGGGACCCCTGAGTTAAATCCCCTGTCCCTGACTCTTAAATTTTATACAGTGAATATAGCAAAAAGTTGCCTCAGCTGGACTTTTGATCATTCCTTTGAGTTCCTATCTCAGACAATGCTATGTTCTCAAGTAGGTTCTGAGTTTAAAGTTGGATTTCATTTACCAGAAAGAGGATATAAGATATGACCTTCTGATAATGTGCGGTGTATCAGTCAGGTTTCCATTGCTGTGACAGAATACCTGAGAGAGTAAACTTATAAGAAAGAAAGCTTCATTTTGGCTTACAGTTCAGAAGTTTCATTGCTGAGCCCTCATCAATCAGCTATATTCCAAAACCCTTCCTTTGAACACTGTTACATTAGGGACCAAGCCTTCAATATAAGCCTGTTGGAAATATTCCATATCCAAATCATAAGAACTTGATCAAAAGTTGATGAACTGATAGCTTTGGTTAGCTTCCTAGCCTCGGGAAAGCTGGAGAATTAGACAGTGTCCCGTTTACATGGTCCATTTGTTTATTTATTCACTGATACACCCATCCTCCATATCTTCAGGTTGTATACACACAGATTCAACCAACCACAAACTCAAAATACTGAAAATAAAAAAAATTGTGTATGCTTTGAATATACATAGTCTTTTTATCTTGTCATCATTCCCTAAAAAAAATAGAGTATAACAACTAGTCACATTTTATAAATATTATAAATAATCTAGACATGATTTAAAGTAAATAAAGGAAATGGATATGGTAAATACAAAGGCTGGCCATTTTGTATGAGGGACTTGGATGCCTATAGATTCTGATGTCCATGGGGAAGGGGGCCCTAGATCCTGTCCCTTGTACATAGAGAGAGATCAATGTATGCATTGAACAGTGCTGTGTTCAGCATTGTTCTAGGAACTAAGAAATGGTGGTGAATGAGGCAAAATCCTGTCTCTATGGAGCTTTTGACCTAAGGCTGGGAAGGGAGTGAGAATCAAGGAGCAAGCAGGTCTGTACTGTAATGTCTCTGAGATGCGGGCACGAAGAAGAAACATAAAGCCAAATAAGGTGAATGGTGGGGAAGAATGCGCTGTCGAGAAGCCCTTTCGGGGGAGGAGTGGAGTGGAGAGAGTGAAATGGTGGTAGAAGAGTCAGGTTTACCCATCCAGGGTTGGAGAGGATTGTGGCATCAAATTCTGGGACATGAACTGAGGTACATCTGCAGCCCTCATTTTCTGTGTGCGCCTCCTTCCCCTGATGCCCTGTGGCCTGGTCCTCCTACCAGCTCCACTGTGACCTCTTGCCCCTGTGCTTTAAGAGAAAGTTTCCAGAGCAGAACCAAAGGACAAGCAAACCAGTACTTTCTCAATGCTCGTAATAGGTTTTAAGCCTGATGGCAAAGAGTTTTGAGCTGCGAGAGTCAGGCTTTGTGGTTAACCATCCTGAGGGGCTCAGAGCCTGAAGTTTATAGTCACATAATACATGTGAAAGGAGAGGGAAAAAAAAGCAGCCAGTCTTTGAGTGCTTGGCAAACATTCTTTGGAATACCAGGAGAAAGGAAGAGGGTTTTAGAATATTTCTGTAGTGTGAATGTTGAGCGTCTCCCTTGTTTTAAAAATTTGTTTCCAGGAGGTGGTGCTATTGGAAGGTGTTAAGATATTAAGGTGTGGGGCCTAGGTTGAGGTCCTTCAATGACTGGGGGTGGATTTGGGGTAACAGTCTCTTTCTTGCTCTCTTTGCTGCCTGGTTGCTTAAGGTAATAGTTGCTTCCTCATGTGCTCCTTGGCATTGCTATCTGGCATCCCCCTAGAGATAAAAGTGATGTAGTCAATGGACTATGGACTGAAATCTCCAAAGCCATGAGCTGAATCTATTATAAGAATCTTGCTATAGTTAGCAAAGCTGAATAACAAATATGTACCTTGATATCCAGGGTAATGATGTGTAGTAGGTATTGGTACTTAAAATTTGGGTAGTTTTTGCAACAGAAATCTCTTACTAAAGGTTGCATAGACAGTATGATTTTAAATATCTTTTCCTTCACCAAATCCATGATCCCAGATTCCAGCATGTCTTAGCTTTGCTTTCACTTTTGCCTTCAGTGTCTGTAAGGAATTTTGTTCCCACCTGGGTCTCCAAACGTCCCTAGTGCTGTAATAGAATCATCAAGGTTGGTTTGAGCCAACATGATCTGGCAAACACAGAGAATGGATTGGTCCCATTAGTTATCTCATTGCCTAGAAAATACGTCTGAGATATTTCTTTTGGGCTGGTTAACTTCCAACATGAAGAAACTCACTGGATAGGAAACATCTGAATGTTTTCAATTTTCCATGTTCCCTCTAACTAGTGTGGGAGGATCTCCACACATGGGGGTCTCAGCCTCAGGGTGTCCCTGCATGATCTCTTTAGCAGGCCAGACTCTCTCTCTTTCTTTCTTTTTTTTCTTTCTTTCTTTCTTTCTTTCTTTCTTTCTTTCTTTCTTTCTTTCTTTCTTTCTTTCTTTCTTTCTTTCTTTCTTTCTTTCTTTCTTTCTTTCTTTCTTCCTTCCTGAGGATAGTTCTACTTGCAGCAGGCTGTACCAGTTCCACATTGAGAGTCAGTGTCTTAGCATAACAGTCAGGATGCTTGGACTCTGCTTCTCAAGAAAGTTTTCAATAACAGTGAGAGAGACCACTGACTGCAACGCTGACTAATAAGGATCGAATCCCAGTGTGGCTGTCAAAACAGCTGGAAAACCACAACCCCTGTTCAATGAGGGATTGGGCAAATATCTTGACGCAGAAAAACTGCATGTGTACCCTGGTAGAAATTATACTTTTATAGTGATTTTTTACATCCAAACATTACTCTTTGAGCACCGTCATATTTTATGAAAACTTTTATTAACATTTCAAAATGACCTTCCTCTCATGGTGGGACTATCAGTCCCAGGAGCCATAACCTATTTAAAACATTTTTATCTTTACAAACACAATAAAGTAAGCTGTCTTCAACATAGATTTGTAGATCTCATTAGAGATCCTTTTTAAGAAGGTAGTGCATCTCTGGGGAAGATAATGACAGGTTGTAATCTTTGTGTGCAAAGTTTTCAAATGTGAACACTTGGTGCAAATGGATTGTTTCATCTTTTGCTCACTGTTGTCACTGGATTTGCTTTGTAATTGTTCTGGTATTCAGTGGGGACGGTATCCCAAAGAGGTCAAGAATATGGGATGAGGTGGGTGGTCCACCTGGGTAGCACCCACCTGGGCTTGGCCATCTAAGGGGTGTAGAAGTGCAAAAAAGCTACTGTGAAGATTGGAGGCAAAGGACACCTTTCCTTTGATTACAACATTCTGTTCTTTGGGTTGTTAATGAGGCTTTTCCCTTAGGGAGAGACTGGCTTAGGTGGCTGTGCAGGGGGTGGTTTTTCAGAAATGCTGCCACCAGTGGGCCAGGATTCTAAAGCCTTTGCTGCTTAAATGGTCTTTTTATGCAGCGAGATAATGGCAGCTTGCACAGTGCTAAATCAGGCCTATTTTCTGAGGAATGGTTTCATTCGGGGGTACTTCTAATTTGTCAGAAGCAATGCAGGCCATCTCTCCAGGAGTCTGCTGAGGAGGACATCATTTCTCCAGGATCTCTGCCTTGGGTCAATGCACAGCGCTGCTCGCACACCATCTCCCTGTTGTTTTTACCTCCTGGGGATGCACTGATTTATTAGGATTAAACAAGTCACGTCCTCCTAACTCAATCACGGGGTGAGCATTTCCTCTTTCCTCCCTACTTTCTGGCCCCTTCTCTGCAGAGCCAAAGGCAAGGGAAGGATCTCTTTACAAATACAGCGTCACTGGTGATTGTGGATTAGGGGCAGGACTGGTCCTTTAAGGGGATCAGGACACTGGACAGGCTCTGCGATGGGCTGTCCTTCTGGTTTTCCAATCGAGAGATGACAAGTGGGACTGTAGAGTTTCGCATGGTGGAGAGATGAAGCCGAAGCCAGTGATAGTTGAATACGATCACTTTCACTCATGTCTGAATGGGGGACATAGTCCAAGGGAGTTGCACGCTAAATGTCTCCGAATGTTTGTCTTGTAATGATTTTAATAGCATTTCTGTTTGACCCTTTTTCTTCTAGGAAAGGCACTTAATGAAGCATTGCTTTGGCTTGATAGTATTTTAAAGCTTTTTATTGGGCATGGATTCATTACATTATTATTATTTGTCTTCCATAGGCTTATTCCTGTCTCAGAGCCCGTCCCTGTCATTTCACTGCTTCCTGGATGGCCTTGGTCCCTGAGGTCCCCGGACACCTCCTTCGGCAGTAGATCACAGGGCTCACAGGGGGGACTCTATGCCTGGCTTCACAGGTGACAATCTGTTCTGCCTCCCAGTACCCCTGGCTGTGGCCAAATGATTGAACCATCTATGGGACAATAATGGGACCCACCTTGTAGGTTCAGATTTGTTATTATCCAGCGTCGCTTGGGCTCTGTCCAGTTCAGGTGACCTCTTTGTCCCGGTTGTCCTGTCTCCTGCCAGGCTTCCCTTTTCCCGAGACCCCAGAAATTTTCTCACCATCCAGGCTATTTCACAGCAGCCACTGTGACTGTAAGAACCTGGATCATGGCGATGGAAGGAGGGTTTGTAAAATCCAAACCTCCCAATGCTTTAAGCTTCTCCTTGCAAAATCAGATGCGATTTCCTAGTGAGCCTTTGGCTGAGGAGTGGGCTTGGGGTCCTCCTGCCCAGATGTGAGGTGTTGCTGTTGGTCTTTGTCCCTGAGGCAGATTGGAGACTGGCTGCCTCCATTTCGGGGCTGTATGTGTGGCATGGCCCAGAATTGTAAGAGAGCTTGTGAGCTGGCACCGGGTGTGGTGGCTAACTCATCTCTGTCTTGTTCTCCCTGTTAGCGTGATTTTTTTTTTTAACTTGAGTGTGTTTCCACACAACTACACTCTCCTGTAGCATTGGATTATCCAACCTACAGACCTATTTGGAAGGCCTACTGCATACACAAAGGCTGGAGAGGAAACGTACTTTCTTTTACCTGTGTTAGGTACAGGTTGGAATATTATTTCACCTGACTTTATTCATTCTGGGTAAGTAATGCATTTGACTAATGCCTCCACTTTGTTAGAAAAGATTGGGCCAATCAGAGAATAAGAACATAGGGCTCTGATCCTAGGTTAATTTTCTTAGAAAGAATATTAGAAGATAATTTAGTTTTTTGTCTGACAGTGTTGCCAAAGAACAAATCAGGTTGCAGAGTTTTTGACTGGGTCTCGTAGTCCAGCAGCTGGGAAACTGTTGCCTGCCCAACTCAGACTAATTGTGAAGACCTCTGTCCTGGATTTTTCTGAATACATCAGCCCTAACTCCACAGTGAGATTGAGACACAGTGAGATCAGTGTGGTGGGGGGGGGGCAGGTGGAAGACAAGAAGATGGATGGGCCCTGGCAGGAAAGTATGAGAATATCAGAGCCATGATGATGGCACAGAAGTCAAGAGGCTGTCACTGTTCACATCAGAGAGACCAACGACTCTCCTCCTGGGAAGAGAACTGACACCCTTCCTGGTAAGGGGTGAGCCTCTCCGGGAAGCCACAGAGCACGGGCCCAGTCTTGCACTGATCACAACTCTTGTGATGCTCCCCGAATCGTGCTGTCTAAGAAACCATTTAAACTGATGAGAAAAGAATACAGCAGTTGACAACGGTTGTTTTGTTTTAAGACACACGCATTAAAAATACATCTGAAATCCAGGGCACAAAGAGATCCCAATGATATTATTAAATTTCTTGTTGAAGACTATCCTATGGGACAGCCAGCTCCATTCTTTAGGAAAAACTTGCTAAACTTGAATTGTTTCACAAACGAAGCATCTTTTCTCTTTTCCTCTCCCTCTCTCTCTCTCTCTCTTTTTTTGTTTTTTTCATTTCCCACTTTCCCATTTCTCCCGAGGAGACAAACAAATCTCTGAAGGATTATTAAGTTGCAAATATACTGGCGCCAAAAATAGAAGATGGAGCCTTATAAACATTTTGCATATTTTGGTGTAATTTGTTGAAAGTAGTACAAAATATGCTCACAGTTGGCATCTAGAATGCAAATATTAGGAATCCAATCCCCTGATACATTATGGTTTTTCAGCAGTATAGTGCGGGCTCATCCAATAGCTATTGTGTGACTTTGTAGTTTGTTGGAGTGTGAATAATATCCGTGACTTGTTTATACAGTATATTAGGGAGATACATGTCGCCAAGTGGTATTAGCTCCTCTGGAGGCTCCAAGGGACAAAAGCCTGGAGAGAAACTCAGGGAAAAACACACATATATGTATGTATGTATATATATATATATCTATATATATGTCTATATATATATCTATATATATAGATATATATCTCATCTCGGATGCTCTTTGCTTCTCTGAGCTATTTCCTTAAAATAATAATTAAAAAAAAAACAGGCAGGGGGGATCTGAGCATGTAGGGGTTCTCCTGTTCCAGAATGCAGGGGCTAAGTGGTGAGGCATAAACTAGCAAGTCCGTGGCTGGTGTCTGAGCTGATGGAGTTCTCTTTCATGCCCAGAGCGTCACTGGTTTTATGGCTGATGGTAAATTCATCTTCTCCATCCTGTGACAGGTGAGGAGCCATTCTCCCCCAAATGGGGGGCTCCCACTGTACATCTGGCACCCACCTCACAGGTGAGGCTTCCCGCTCCTAAGTGACGACTGGAAAGAAAAACAAGATGTCTTTCTTGGTTATAAATTTAACTCTTCTATGATTAGTCTGGGCAATTAGGACACCCCTGGGGTTCAGTCTACGGCGGAGACACAAGCTGGAAGTCTGATTAGCTCGGGTCTCTCGATGCTTGTTCCTGGTAGTAAATGCCTGGCACATATAGTATTGATTTTCATTTAGATATCTTAATGTTTCCAGACAATCCCGGCAGATGTGGGCTGAACTCAGATCTGCGGGAGCGCCGGGCTGCAATCTGCAAACATTTTTCTTGCCACTTTGTTTCATTTTTCCTAAACTTAACTGATTTGGAATCGGGAGATATAAATGAAAAATGCCGAGTTGGCCAATCAATCACAGCCTGCACAAACATCGCCACTGCCCTTTCCTAACATCCTATTACCACCGGGTAGTTGGCTAGTCAAACAGGAATAAAAATTACACTGCAAACATCATAAGTTAGGCTTGATTTGTTGAGCAAGTAGCCTGACAATTCGGTAAGAGTTATATACCTCAGCTTCGCTGAAAATCAGGCTTGTTATGGCTCTGGTACGTCTATAAAGATTGTTCATTTCATATAAAACAGCTACCTGCACTGAACACCCTGAAAGGAAGAATGATGCTGGTTATAAATATAGAGGAAAATCTATTTGTCTGCCCCTTCACGCTGTTAGCAAGTCACACGCAGCGGCCCTTCGGTGATGCTAGGCGGCAGGGGGAGTTCTCCGCGGCCACCTTCCCCTCTGCCAGGCTGGCCCGGATTGAAGCGTATCATCTCTCTTTGTCATCTGAGATAAAGCAGTGAAGTGTGACCGGTGCCACTGCCTTGCTCTCTGCCCACCAGGGGGACGCTAATGATATTGAAAAACTAGACGACGTTGCATTTAAACCAAATGCGAGGGGAAGGCTGTCTGTTGGCCGGCTGGGCTGGATAACAGTTAACGTCAGAAAAGATAAATAGAAATTATTAGAATGGGTTTGGAAGGGATTTTTTATAGGGCAGGGTTGTATTCGTTTAAAGATACATTATTGGACTGTTATATCTGATTTCAAGCTGCTGGGTAATTAAAATGATTAACATCCCTTAGTCATAGAGTTCAATTCATTAAAGTTTTAAGCACCCTTTGTGCTCAGAACGGAAGGAAGGCTAGAACATCCATGTTGACTCGCGCCAGGAGGCAGTCAGCTTGGCCTCTGTTCATCTCTCCTGATTTCGGAAAGCACGATGTCCATTTCTAAGTTGGGGGGCACACTGTGAAGAACACAACGGCCTTAAGCACTCACCCCAGATGGGGCTGCCCTGGTGGGGGCGGCAGGGACAGGAGACGGAGACCCTGGAGAAAACCCTGCGAAACGCTGGCCGGTTTGCCTCAGCTGTGGTACCTGGGACCTCTGTGTTGAGGGGGCTCAGCAGCTGTGACTGACATGAGCCTAGGCCTCCACTGCGCATGTCAGCGGACAGTCCAAGTGCGGACTTGCATTCTGCAGTCATGCCAGAACAATCCATGGGCCTGATTCTCACATATAAAAACTCATGTATTCTGTTTTTAATTTTGTATTTATAAAATGTGCAGCGATAGGGCGGTGAATAAATAGGACATGCTAAAGAACACGCTCATGATGACAGAATTAAAAATGCTATATTCTTTAGGGTTTGCTTACTTTTGGAAACATGCTCCCCAATATTTAGTGAAAGATAAGGATATAACCTTTACTAATTTTCTTATAGAAACTTTTGCCGCCAATATCAGTGGTGGCACTGATGTGTGCCACGGATGTGTGGGATACAGACTTGCTTTTTAAACTAAAGATGTGGTCTGAAATGTGTCACCTTTTGGCAGATGGTGGCAGAATGGGGCCACCCTGCCTACCTACCGTTGTGACCTTGAGTAAGAGAGCTAACCTCTATGGAGCTCAGTGCTTAGTGTCCTTATCCATGGAAGGCAGCTAGATCCATCTTCTTTATGGGATTGTAAGGATCAGAGCATGTGGTGTGTAGGTGCCTAGTACAGTGCTTAGTGCATATGAGGTGCTTTGTGTGTGCTAGTTATGGTGTTAGCATCTGTTATGATGGGAATAACAGTATTACTGTTGGGTCTATCCAAGTCTAGCAGACAACCCAGAACCAGGAGGCAATGGACAACACAGAGAATGTCACTTCCAGTTCTCAGGAAGAGGGAGAGGGAGAGGCAGAGAATAAGTTACAGATATTGGTGCAAAGTAGGTCTCAAAGCTTCACTTTCAGGTCTGACTCAGAGTTGAATGGTAGGGAGAATAAAGAAGATCCTTACACATTTGGGATCCAATCTGTTGTGCCTGGAGTGCAGGTAGCTGATGTGACTACTGGTCCAGCTATGACTGACCAATCCTTTCTCTTTTATGACACATGGACTCTGAGTAAAGGTCTCAACCAGCTTGGTAGAAAAACACTGCAGTATTTATTGTTGCTTACATATTATTTGGTAAGCTTGACATTTACCTGGCTGGTCTAGGCAGTCAAGTTTAATGTGTGTTTTTCTGGTATAACAGTGCCCTTTTCCATGTGGGAAGTGGCTCAGTTGCCAATGGTTAAGCCATGTGACCACCTTGGGCAGTAGATACTGTGGCTAAACTTGTTCCTGGTTGTGAAGTCCATGCTCACCATAAAGAAAAAGAGAATGTGACAGAAGATATAATTTTACATGTGTGCAAGTAGTATTTGCTTTTGGTGAAAAGCTCATTTTCAACTCTTGAGACCAACTTATTGGTAACATTTTTGCCTTTTTTTTTTTTTAAAGTCGAGGCTCATGTCTGTTTTATAGCTTGTTATTCAAGTGGTTCTACCCTAAATTCTTTAGAACGTCTGATAAGCATCAGATCAAAATCAACAGTTAGGACACCAGAAGAGCTTTTTCCATTCGGCAGTCACCTAAAAGAACATCAGAAATCATGAAGAATGGGGCATAAGTAAACAGTGACCCCTTTTGCTTTTGTTTGAAAGAGGCCTCTTCTTCTTCCTCTTCCCCTTCCCCTATCCCTCCCCTCCTCCTCTTCCTCCTCGTCTTCCTTCTTCTTCTTCCTCTCCTCCTCCTCCTTCTTCCTCTCCTCCTCCTCCTTCTTCTTCTCCCTCTCCTTCTCCTCCTCCTCCTCCTTCTTTCTTCTTTTTTTTCTGTTGACCTTGGGAAAGAATGTAGCTGTCCCACGTCAATGCCATTCTGAACAAAGTCATAAAGTCTTGGATGCTGTGTTGGCAAAGCCGGTTTCCAAAGGCAACTGTGTGGGCTGGTTGGCCATGGGATGCCTCTGTCATCTGTTCAGCTGTGCTTGCTCATCTGGCAAAGCTCCTTTCCCTGTCAAAGGCTCTCATACCACAGAGCCAGTGACTTTGTTCCATCTTATAGGATTCACTTGTAATCCAAGGGATCTCAGAAGCATGCTGGGTGCCCTGAGTAGGCTTCTTTCTTCTCACCATGCATCCACTTGTGTGTGGATAGAGTTCTGTATTCCTGGAGCCCTGAACTGCCCATGCGGGCAGCATGTTGGCTTGCAAGTGTTCATTTGCTACATTTTGCTGGTCATTGGCTGAGCTTCCTGCTTCCAAGCCCTCACCTGCAGGTGGGCACTACTGTGCCTCAGGTGTGTACAGAGTTTGTCACCAGCGGAGTGAGGAACCATTTCCCATGATGTGCTCTCGTTTCCTCTCTCGACATTTGTTTCCACTTTGTGCTCAAACTACTTGTGAGAGTAGAGTCCTCGCATGTGTCGTGGTCTTCTCCCTGATTCCCTGAACATTTAAGGGTGAAAAAGGTGTTCCACAGATAAATTTCCATTGATTATCTGTATGTATGTGTGCATTGTAATCATTGTTATTAATGGGACAAGCTGCCTACATTTGAGGCAGAGGGAAAGGAAGAGATAGCCAGACTCAGGTGGCTTTTTGAAGAGCACCCATCAACTACCACAGTGGCACTGCCTCACCCTTTTTAAGAATAATTGACACTTCATTATGAAGTAGCTCCATAGCTTCTTATTTTCTTGTAGCAGAGCTGGCCTTTCACCCACGTTAGGTACATAGGTTTGAAATACTGACTGTTAAGTAGCAGTAGGTATTTAATAAGGTACTCATTACCTGCATATTAAGTGCTTAAGTGAATGACTAGACAAATTATAAACCGAATATAACAATAACACCAGTCTGCTGCTGGTTATAGGTGTGTCCTCGTGTCTGGTGAGAGTTCCAAGGCCCAGTTCACTAGTCTATTCAGACTGCAATGCAGGTGACACCAGCCACGGAGCTTACTGTCTGAAGGGACCAGAATACCTGCTGAAAAGCCTCTCTCCACAGTTCTGTCAGACTCTCCCTCCATGCTGCTGCCCAGTAAGAAGGGAGTGAGGATGACTCTGACTAGTCTTTTCCCCCTGTAGAATCTCAATTAACTGAGTGAATCCTGTGGGTACTGTACCCTCTGTCACACAGCTGCACAGCCTGGAGCACATACCTGCCACCACGGGGCACTGAAATGCAGTGCAATGGTAACTACATCCTAAATCTGGGGGTGGGAAAGTTCAGATCACCAGGGACAATGGGAATGATAGAGTCTGCAGCTGGTACCTTTGTTTCCCCATCTATATTTACCCCTCCTCTTTCTCTGCCTCCTCTTGTTCCCGGGAGGCTGGTGTGTAAGACCTGGATCCAAAGGCCTTGATGTGATGACGGATGGAGGGGAGCCTGGTAGCACATCTAGAAGAGGGAAGGACTCAAGGAGGACAGACTGGGCTGGAGGACACTTGTGCTTCTGGGCAGTGCACCAAGACTGAGAACTCCCTTATCATACCTATTCCCCAACCTGCAAGTTAGAAGGTGGTTTCTTACAACTCCGATGAAAGGAATAAAGATGAAAAATGATGGAGACAGCAGTCAGGTGACAAGTTCAGGAGACGAGCCCAGGAGATTTCAATCACATATGTTAGGAATTTCAGAAGGAAATAGCACAGCAGACCAAAATAATAATTAATAAAAAATCTGACTTCTATAAAAACTTTAGCTTTTAAATTAAAGCTCACTGATGACCTCTGTGCCAGTCACAATTAATGAACAGAGTCCTGTGGAGATTGTCCTTGTGACTTTTTTTAAATTTTAAATTTCAAGGGTAGATAAAATAAGTTAGGGAGCAGGGAAAGAAGCTAGAGTTTTATTGGAATTTTCTTCTGCAACACTACATGAAAGGAGGCTAGACACAATTTTTACGAGGATTTAGAGACAAATGATTGTCCCTCAATACAGGGGGAAGGAACATCCTTAATGTTAAATCTCAAATTAAAAAACTGTTCCAAATCCAAAACTTCTTGAATGCTAGCATTAGGTGGAAAATTTCACACCTGAGTTCTTGGGACAGGTTGTAATTAAATGAAGATCTACCAAGAAAATGATGTATAAGAAACATAAGTGAATTTTGCAGTTAGACTTGAGTTCCATCCTCAAGACATCTCATTAGATAGATGCACATATTTCAGAATTCAAAAATCTGGAACATTTCTAGTCCCAGATATTTCAGGTAAGGCACATTTAACCTGTAACGATATAGAAAGAGATAAACAGAAATGAGCAGAACATAGAGCCCTTGTCCCAGTCTGTCCCACAACCATCATCACAAAGAAGGTCCTGTTTTAGATTAGAAATAATGTAAAGGGATGGCCAGTTGGACTGTACCTGTTTGAGGGAAGCCATCTGTAAAGGACATTTGGGGAAATTTGAATACAATTTAGTATTACATTACAATTTAGTGCTATAGAGAAGTGAATATTTATTGAATAAAAGTGGTTAAAGAACTATGTATAGTGCACTTTTACATCAATAAAAGTACGTATGCATCTACATATAAGAAAGAGAGAAACTATAGTACAGGATCTTTACCGTGGTAATCTCTAAGTAGTAGAAATATGATAGTTTTTGTTTTCTTTCACTTGTCCATGCTTTCTAATTTTCTACTGTGTGCATTGACTGTCTTTGTGATGATAAAACATTACTTTTAATTGAAAACAGCCTTACAGTCTTCCAAACTATCATTCCCAAGACAACCTTGCAGATTTTGAAAGATGAAGGTACTTAAAAAGTATACCACCCATGTGCCCTTCATTAAAAAAATACTCAAGGAATTACTCCAGCTGAATGAAGGGCATACAAATAACAGAGAGCTCAAGGAATGGGAATATGTACTGTAAACAAAATGGTACAGATCACTAGAAAGGAAACATTTATTCAGAATAATTGTATTAAAATTGACTACAAAGTTTATGGTCAAGAAGAAAATGTTATTTAATGGAAATACTTAAAGTCTATATGTATCAACTAAAATTGGGAAGTACACAGAGGATAATACAACGGAAGGTACCTTGAATTTATCTTTTATGTATGGGGAGTGGAAAGATATTATGCATATTTGAGGTTAACATAGAAAAATAAATTGAAACATATTTCTCAAAGTTTGAACCCAGCATTGTACATATACTATGATGTTTAATTTCCATGTCACTAATTATTTTTAAAAGAGCAAACAAAATTGACCCACAAACTAAAACTAAAAAAATAAAATCTAACCAATAATCAGAAATAAAAGTATTACATAAGGTTAATAGAAGAAAACAAATCCAGACATGAAAAAAGTCATGGAGGGGTCATCCTTTCCAAAATAACCCCTCAGAAAATGTTTCCCAGTTAAAGGAGAGGTGAATTGAAGCCTATAATTCAAAACTAGAGAACATGAACTAAAAGAAACCTTGAATAGGAACCAAAATCCAATTAAATATTTAAGTCCAATGAAATATTTAAATATCGGAATAAGTATGTCTATAAAACAAAATGTGAAATAGTGTACAGAACAAAATAATGTCACAGTGGCTAAAAAAATAATAGTTTGGGCCAAAGTATTTCTGGTTGTGTTACTAAATCAGAGGATGGTGAGGAAAATGATAATATTCTTATGTTACGAAGATGATCTAAGTGTCCTCCTGACTTGTCGATGGTATCGACAACTAGCAAAACAAAGGTGAGGGCATCTATTCTTTCATTTGTTATATTTACTCTAGTTGAGCATACCTTCAGAAAAGTGCTGTGGGCTTAACTCATACAGTTTGCACGAACCGACACAGCTGTCTCCCAGCACAGAGGTCAATATGAAGAAGAGGAGTGGAACTTAGAATTGGTGTCTAACTTCTTTGCAGTGGCCACTACCCAAGAGGCATCACCGTCCTGATTTTTGCTCACCATGCTTTGAGCCATGTCTTGTGCTTTGTTTCTTCTGGCTTCTCTCCTTCAGCACTTTCATCATTACTTGCTGATATTCCATTGTGTGAGCACATCACAATGTCCTTAGCTGCTCTGTGGACAGATTGGCGCCCTTTAAAGAGTTTCTGGCTTTGGATGATCATGAATAGCACCAGCAATATATTCCAGTACACACATTTTCTGTTTGGTTGAGTGGATACCCACGAGTGGAATGGACCAGGTTGTGATACACACATGTTCTCATTTTGTTGATATTGCCGAATAGTCTTCCAGAGTATAGCGATTCATACCACCAAGCGCAGTGCATGAAAACTCCACTTGCTCTACTTGTGTTGTGTTTTTCATCTCTTCCATTTTAGTTATTCCGATGGTTAGTTCATGGCAATAGACTTTTATTTACATGCTCTCTGTACTGTTTTATTTTATATTTCTCTAACTAGTGTTAGACACCTTTTCTGGTGCTTGTTTGTCATCTAGAAATCTTTTGTGAAGTATCTGTTCCTGTCTTTGAGCCATTTTTTCCTATTTTAAAAATTCTTTTCTTCTTAAGTATTAAGAATTTATATATATATTTTGGTAAGAGGCCTTCGTTGGAGATCGTGTGCATACAGGCATTGTAGACGTATGTGTGCGTATTTCTTCTACCATGATGTGGTTGGCCATTTTATTCTCTTTCTTTTGGTCTTATTTAAGAATCTATGTGCACATCACCTTGACAAAATCTTGGTCTCTTTAAGTTTTATTGTTTACAATTTTAAATTTAGAACTGCAATCTTTCTGCAATTTTCTGTATGGTGTGAGATAGTCAAGAGAAGCTTTTGCTCCTCTGAATATTCAATGGACCCAACAATATGTATGGAAAAGGATAGACTACAGAGTTCACTTCCCAGAAACTGTGTGGGCTGTGCTGCTGGTGCTTTCGCTGTACTTGGTCTATCCGTACACTAAAATCCTACTGACCTATTTGTTACAATTGTTACAAGAACTTATACTGAGTGATATAAGGCTTTCAGATTGATGTGTCTTCATAATTTTCTTGGCTGTTTTAACCCCTTTGAATTTTCATAAAAATTTAAGATTAGTCATGTAAATTTTTGCACCCAAACACAAACACACATCCTACTTGCATTTTGATTAAAATTACAGCAATTTTATAGAGGAATGTAATAACTTAAGTAGATGGTTGTTTTTTCAAATATTTTATTTTTTAAGGTTTTCTTTAGTTTTGTTCAGTGATACATTGTATTAGTTTTCAATGTATGAACCTCTGATGTTTATCTGTAGATTTAGATTTATATTGAGATATTTGTTTAACTTTGAGGCTAACATACATTATAATAGTTTCTAACATTTTATTTTCTGGTTGGTTTTTGCTGGTGTATAGAAATAAAAGTGAGTTTTAGATGTTTTTATATACTTTATAAATAAATTAGCACTATTGCCATCTCTTTTATTGATTCTAATATTTATAGATTCTTTTGAGCCTTCTTTGAATATATATAATCATATGTATGTGAATAATGGTATTTTTAAAATCTATGTGTCTTCTATTTATTTTTCTTGTTTCATTACCCTGATGAGAACTTCCAGTAGTTGAGAAGAAGTGACAACACTGAGCCTCCCTTTTCTCATTGCTAGTCCCAAAGAGAAAACTTCTGAGTTTTACCAAGTTCATATTTATTACACCCACATTTTAAAATCAGTATTATTTATCAGGTTAAGAAACATCTATTCTACTTCTGGTCAGTTCATTTTCCTATAGGCATATTTTTGCATCCATCTTATTTATCAGGTTAAGAGCAATTTCTTCTGTTTTAATTTGCTAAGAGCTTTTCTTTTCTGTAGTGAATTAATTTTGAATTCTCTTTTTCTTATTTTTAAATCCAGGGGTAACAATTTATAGAATGAACTAAAAAGCAAAGAAGATTATGTACCTAAGTAAAGAAAATAAGAAGGAAAGAATAGTAATGATTTAGAATGTGTTTGTTTCATTTCTTAATATCAAATAATTACTCAGTACATATTTGAAAAATGGATGAATGGAATTTAACTCATTCATGAATCAAAAAATAAACTGAAATAGAAATTTTACTGCTTAGGGAGAAACAAGTAGTCAGTTGTCAGAAAAGATCAGAAGAGATGGGTGTGGAAATGCTGTCAATACAGAAATCCAAATAAAATAGCTCTGATAATATTAGTATCAGAGAAAGTAAAATGAAAGATAAAAATTTAACAGGTGGTAGTTATTTTACCTTGATAAAAGATTCACTTTACTATGGAGTAAGCCTTCCCTTTTATACCCCAAATAACAGCATCTCAGTATATAAAGCAATTTTTAAAGTTGTTATTATAAAAATAAAATGACAATGAGAGATTTAAAGGAACCATTGAGTTTTTTGACAAGCCAAGAACTATATAAATAAGGATATAGACAGATGGATTGGATGATTTATCTTTGTCATTATAAATTTAACCTTGATTTATTTGACAGACGTATAGAACTTATAAAGAATGTACAAATGTTGTCTGTGTTTTTTTAAATGGTCATAGTGCATTTAAAGGCTTTCATCATAGAGACCTTTGTAAAGATGTGGCGCTGGTTCCCATCAGCAACAGCATTTCTTCTGGGGCAAAGATTCAGGGGTGAAGAGGACTTCTAAGAGTGGAATGCAGAGTTGTTGCGTGCTTTCTTAGATGGAGAGGTGATGGACAGACAGAGATACACAACAAATGAACAACATCAACAGACAAATGAAAACAAAGGAAGCAAATGGAAGCTGTTATCTGGCAAATGCTAAGTCTTTCCATCTGAATGACCCTGCCCAGGGCTGACTGACTCTAGTGTGCTCCTCCCCAAGATGTCTCCCTCTTGCGCCATCAAACACCTCCCCCGATGCACTTGCCTGCCACTCAAGTTCTGCTGCCATTTTCTGCCTGTCAGATAACTCCGGTGAGGAACTTCAATCAGGAATAGGGCCAAGGATAGGCCGGGGATTTAGCTCAGTGGTTCTGGCGCCTGTCTTGCAAGCACAAGGACTCGGGTTCGATCCCCGGTAACCACATACAATACTGGGCATGGAGACTCATGCCCAGCAGCAATCAGTACCACGTACCACAGTGCCGGGCGTGGTGGCTCACGCCTGTAATCCCAGCACTTGGGAGGCAGAGGCAGGAGGATTGCTGTGATGTGAGTTTGAGGCTGAGCTCAGGGCCACCCTGAACTACAAAGCGAGACCCTATCAAAAAAAAAAAAAAAAAAAAAAAAAAAGAATAGGGCCAAGGAGAACATGTTTGCTGATTTAGCTATGAAGAAGCAGCTCACCCATGATTCTGTCAAATATAACAACCAAGGACCATCAGGTACATGTGTATACGTGTGTGTATGTGTGTGTGCGTAGCATGTAAACATATCATTGTAAAACATACATTCTTAAAGCGATTTCTGTGACATTCTGAAAGATCTTACATTCAAAGAATAAGGAAGGTAGCATAGGGAAAAGAATCACTCAGGAGGGCTGGGGAGTTAGCTCAGTGGTTCCGGCGCCTGTCTTGCAAGCGCAAGGGCCCAGGTTCGATTCCCCGGTAACCACATAACAATACTGGGTGTGGAGACTCACACCCAGCAGCAACCAGTACCACATACCATAGTGCCAGGCGTGGTGGCTCACGCCTGTAATCCCAGCACCCGGGAGGAAGAGGCAGGAGGATTGTGATGTGAGTTTGAGGCTGAGCTCAGGGCCAGCCTGAACCACAAAGCGAGACCCTGTCTCAAAAAACCTGAAAAAAAAAAAAAAAAAAAAAGAATCACTCAGGAAACACAAAACATTTAAAAACATGATCCACAAATGAAAAGAAGCGATAACAGGACCGGAAAGAGAAGAGATGATAAGATAAGAGATGAGAGAAATGAAGGTTCAATCTCCTGAGAGCTCTAATCACTATTATTGGTAGTATAAGTAGCAGAAAACAGAAGATATGCTGAGACAGAGAAAACATGTCCGGGAAAGAATAGAAGAAACCTCCCCCCAAGGAAGTAGTCTTTATATTGAAATGGTTCTGAGTTCTCAGAACAGTAATGAAAAAGACATCACAGCTGGATTTATCACTGAGAAATTCCAAGGCCCAGGGAATAGACTGAGTGGAAACCAGGACTTGGAATACTGCATGCGCTCAGTAAGGGTTTGTTAATATAATTATCATAAAAAATTAAAGAAAGAGGAAAAAGTTACCTTAAAGGAAAGAGACTGCTGTTTGAAGTTTCATAAGGAATGCTTGGATTTTAAAAGATAATGCTTTCAATATCTGGAAGAGGAAAGTAATTGGATCTCAAATTCTATCCAATTTAATCATCACTGAAAATAAAAGGTGGTTTTGCAGCTGAGACTCAAAAAGCTTATCTGTTAATCACTCTCTGGAAAACTCAGCATTATTAAAGCAAAGTTTACACACAAAGTTTCCATATTATATCTTATGTCAATTAGCAATAATCATGGCTCGGATAAACCTCATGGGCTATGATACTGCCACTACATAAAGCTGCATCTTATAGTTTGTTGGGTTTTGGCATATGCTCATGATGCTGAAGAGTAGTTACAAAACATCAAAAAGCCCTATCTTGCTTACCAAGTTATTTCTTTAGCCTCTTTGTTTTCCAGAATTTCATGTAAGTGGAATCCTACTATTTGTGTAGTCTTTTGTGGCTTCTTTCCTTTGGCATACTGCTTAGGATTCAGCCATACTGCTTAATATGTAAACAGATCATTCCTTTTTTATGGCTGTATAGTATTCTGTTGCAAGAATGTAGGGGAATATGCTTTTCTGCTCCTTAGGAGAGTGACATTTTAGTTGTTTCCAGTTTTTAAATATAAATCAATTTCTCTGAACATTTTAATACTGGTCTTCATTGAATAAATGTGTCACTTTAAGTGACACCTAGTAATGGAATAAGAGGTTTGTTTTTTTTAATTTTTGCACTATCGGGGATCGAATTCAGGATTTTGTGCTTGTCAAGCAAGTGTGGCACCACCGAGCTATAGCCCCGGCCCTAGAAATAGAATAAGAAGCTGTCACTGTTTTCTAGTATCTATAGCATTGGGTTTTTATCAGTGGTTTATATGGATTTTAGTTGCTTCTTATTTTTGGCATAACTTGGCATTTAAAAAATTCATCTTAATGGGTATGTAATTGTATCTCATTGTAGTTTAATTTGCATTTCACAAATGACTACTGACATTGAGCATGTTTTTACATGTTTATTTGCTATTTGTATATCTTCTTTTGTGAAACAGTTATTTACGGCTTTCTCCTTTTTGTTTTTTATTGTATTCTATAGGTTGTCTTTATATTCTGGGTAGATGTCAAGTAACGTGTGCATTCACCTTCACTTTTTTCCAAACTTATCTTATGTAATCTAGATCACTGAACTTCCTTATAAATTTCTCCAAAAGCACAGAAATCTGCTTAGTTTTGCCCGATAGACTGATCTTGAGAGAACTGATACATTGACATGCTGGACCTTTTCATCCATGAATGTGAACTTCCTGTCCATACATGTAGATCTTCTTTGCTCTCTCCTATCAATAGTTTATAACTTTTGTTTGGTATAGGTCTTGGATGTAATTGTTAAATGTATGCCTACTAGTTCACATTGTTAATGCTGTTGCACTTGATATTCATTAAAATTTCAATTTCTAGTCATTTATGGCAAAAATATAAAAGTCGAATTGTTTTTAGTGTATTGAACTTGCATATTGTGACTTTGCTAACCTCATATAATACTTTTTTGTGAACTTCTTAGACTTATCCACATATGTGATCATATTTGAAAATAGTTACTTTTCTTCTTTTCTGGTAGATATGAGTTTTTTTGAGGCTGTATCTTTAGAATATAACAGTGTGGATTCAATGTGATATTCTATTATTTTTGCCTTTTAATATATCTTGGTATCAAAATGTTCAGGGTTTTAGCATTGAGGGTTTCATCATTAAAAAGTTAAGGAAATTCTTCCCTTCTGTTATCTTTGCTGGGAGATATTTTGAGGTTGTTGCTTTTGCTATTTGATACACCATGAGTAGAGGTTGAAATTTGTCCTTTTTAATAATCTATTGAGATTATTATAATTTATGTCACTGAGCCTAACACTGTGTTATGGTTTGTGTCTAGATGTACCCTAAAGTCTCATGGAATCATAGGCTGTTTTGGAGGTGGCTGAATTTGCACTGTGTGATTGAGTCATGGTGAGGGTATCTTTAAGGATTAAGGGTGTGGGAGCTACCTTCTCTAAGTATTCTGAATAAGATAAAAGATGCAGAAAGATGCTATTGAGGTCTCTTTTGCCATTGGTACCTTGTGTATGTTGTATTGTGTCTCTTCTGTGATGCCTGTTTGCTATCCCTGCCTTGGAGCCAGGCAATTGTGGACGGAAAACTCTACAAACTAAGCCAAAGAAACTTTTCCTCCTTTAACTTTGAGTATCGGATGTTTTGCCTCAGCAATGAGAGAAAAATTACGAGGACATGTTCTAAATTAAACTGATTGAATTTAGACTATTTTGTATTCCTAGGATGAACCCCATTGGATTATGATGTGTCAGATATGCGTACATTTATACATTTTAAAATTATATTTGTATGTTATTTGCTGAAACATTTAATGAATTTTTGAGTTTAGCTGGCTTGTAGTTTTCTTTTCTTGTAGGGTTGTACTGTTTAAATGTATCCTCACTCTTAAAATATATCTGGATATATTCTGTGGGTATACAGGGTCTATATCAAAAAGAGGAAGACAAACCCAGGGAAGAGGAAGATACTGTATTGAACTGAGTTCAGGAGATGACACCTGTGTATATTCCACATAGCAAGTGGTTTATTAGAGAAGAAAGAGCAGAGAGGTATGGGAAAGAAATACTAGAATGTCATACAGTAACAAGTATGAGAAGAATCCCCTAAAATAAACATCATAAAACTAAAACAGTACCAAAAATAAAACTTTAAAAAATGAAATGTAATTATAAACTCCAGGGGGGAAAGTGAGATTTAAAACACAAAAACAAATACCTTGTAAGAATATCACATGGTTAACATCAAGCCAGTTGAATTGCTCTATTATTTGAAATATAATTTATGCAAATAAATAAAATTCCACTTGCCTTTAGAGCTAAGAGTTCTTTCTTTTCTCTGAATAAGATGGAAGCAGAGGGAATATATGTTGTTACACTTTGAGATTTTTATCTAGCAGCATTCAGTAGATGCTTGATTAAAGAACAGACTAAGAAGAAAGGAGGTTAAGGAGGAGGACGTGAGGGGGACAGGGCACTGTCTAAGGTACAAAATGGAGCGAGCAACGCTGATGATGGGCAATGAAGGAGGCTGAGTCTGTGGGGAAGGTGAACTGGCTTCACGTGGTCTTGGAAAGTGCAGGGGAGAAAAGAAAAGAGATTATGGCAGTGAGAGGAAGGAGGACAGATATGGAAGAGCATCCTCACCATAGCAACATGTGGGTGTCTGACCTAGAGAAGACAACAAATGGAAACCAAAATAACAGGCCATTATATGACAAAAATAATCCTGAAATGAAGGAAGAGCTAAATTGACTAAGATGACTGGGCTTACTGTGCTCCAGCGAACATGTGCAAAAATGTCTGGTAGAATTACTAAAATCAAAGGATGAATCATGCAACACTCATGCCTGAGAAACAAACCTAAAAGAAAACTTAACAATTTAGGTTTGGTTGGAATTTTCTTTGCAACATCAGATCCCAGAAAACCTGAGGAAACAGGTTAATGTTTTTAATAGGAAAACTGTGATGTTAAAACCACCACATCTTGTCTTGTCTTGTTATAAAAACATGTCAATAAAATTAATAACAACAGCAAAAGTCTATGGGAACAAGACAAAAGTAAGAGAGTACTCAGTAACATGGAGTTCATTGCCTTTCATGTCCAGCCAACCCTATGGGCGGGACAGGATCCCTTGCAAGAAATCTAAAAAAGTGGAAGTGATATCTAAAAGACTGATTGTAAGACTAAACCACATAACATTGATAATTAATTTTCCAAAGCTGCCTCCAAATGTCCTTATTTTAGGGAGTAACATTGCACAATGTAAAAATTATATTGCTAAAATTAATAAGGTAAAAAAGAATATTGACTTAGAAGAACGCTTGTGAGAAAGACAGAAAAATCATGATACAATGCCAGATCTTTCTTGTTAATATAAAGTATTAAAAATATTGCCTGATATATGAAGTTGATAATTGATAAGTAAAGGTTTAAAGATTTTATTTGAAGTTAAATCATGCCATCAACCAGAAATATAATCAGATGTAAGATGTTCAAATTATAAGATGGGGGAAAATAAAACATAGTATCTATCTATCTACCAGTCTATCTATCTATCTATCTATCTATCTACCTACCTACCTACCTACCCATCTATAGACATAGATATAGACATAGATAGATATATAGAATAGAATATATGTTATATATGATACATATAGGTATATAGTATAATTAAGACTATACAGAGGTTATTCATAATATATAGAGAACTATTAAAAAGAGAAAGCATGACATCAGGATGGCAAAATAAGAGTAAATATATGTATTCTAGAAATGCATTTTCAATTTAATAAACACTCATGTACTTGTCCAAAATTCACAAATTTTGTTTTAAAGAAAGATGATTAACTGAGAATGACCCAGTCTAAGGGTAATACTTTTGAAATGATGTAAAAAATGGCAGCAGAAATAAAGCAGGTGCCATAGCAGTTGTATCTAAATGAGTTACATGCATGTTAAACACTAAATAGTAGAAGGCTACAGCTTTTAACTCCACAAATTACATCTCCTACATTACTGGTGGAAATATAAAATCATATAGTCACTGTGGCAAATGATTTGGCAGTTGCTGAAAAAGGTAAACACAGGATTACCATACCTTCCTCTAATTTTGCTCCAAAGCATATAGTAATGGAAATTGAAAATGTATGCTCACACAAGAATGTGGAGGTTGAGAGTTCATAAACTAGCCATAAAAGGCCCAAGGTGGAAATAATTCAAATGCTTATCAATTGATGAATGACAAATAAAATGTGGCATATCCATGCAATGGAGGATTATTCAGTCCAAAAATGGAGTGGGACAAAGGCAGATGCTAAAAACATAGGTGAACCCTAATATCATTATGTTAGGTGGAAGGACTCTGACACAAAATGTCATGTGTGTTCTGGGAGGCTGAGGCAAGAGGACTGCAAGGTCTAGCCTAACCTGAGAAACTTGGTGAATTAGTGAGAAAGCCCTAGGTCCAATCCCCGCTAAAGCAAAAAAGAAAAAAAAAAAAGACTAAATTCTATTTACAGAAGAATACAAAAGTATAGTGTAGGAAACCCACAGAAATAGAGGGTAGATGCGTGGTTGCTCAGGGGAAAGGGGAAAGGGTGTTTGTCACTAGGTACATGGTTTCCTGTGGGGTTGATGGACATGTTCTAGAATTAGTAGTGATGGCTGCAGAACCCAATGAACCTGCTAAAATTCTCAGATTGTACACTATCAAGTGGTGAACTTTACGATGACAAGTGGAGTTTTTAAATGAAGAATCATTTTCTAAAAAAGGAAAGAGCTGGAACCTAGGTTGAAGGATGGATCTGGAGATACCAAGGTGGGCTTCCAGAGTTTAATGGAGCATTCTGAACCTCAGCTCTTTGTCTAGTAGGGAGAATCACACCTACTCCATTGGTTGCTGCAGAGATTAAACAGCTTTATATTTGTGAGGATACCATTGTATAAGACTTGTTTATATGAAAATTTAAGAAATGAATGAATCTGAGTGAATCCCAGAGCAACGTAGGTGAAAATTCATAACAAGTAACTGTTAGGTATGATTATGTGCAAAATTGTAATGTATCAATTTAATAAAAGAACAAAAAGAACTAGAAAAATGCCTGATTATGGTGGCACCAAGTGCACAGGTCTCAGCTCTTGCACCAAACAAAAGACGTCTGAGTTTTTTTTTTTTTTTTTTTTTTTTGAGTTTTGAGAGTCATATCTGCTCCTTCACTTCTACAGATGTCCACATCATCTCACTGATGACAAATCAGGTCATTAAAATGTCAGTCGGTAAAAAAAGTAGACCTGGTGCAACTCACATTTTTGACTAATTTAAGAACAGTATCAGCAATAATGAACAAGCTTTTTGTTATGCTATTAAGATATTGAAACATTAATAGTTGTGTTAAAATACAGAACAAAATCAAAACCCTGGGCTCAAGTTAAAATCAAAAGTACAGTGACAGGACTTTTTCTTCCCAGTATGGTACTGTTATCCTTCAAGAATCACACAAAACAAAAAAGACAATAAGTAAATTTAAGATTCAATACAAAATATTGATTATAAAACAACAAAATTAACTTAAGCAAAGCAGAAAAGATATTAAAAATGATGACAGCTGAAATTTGATGAACTAGGAATCAGAAAAATAACTGAGGAAAAGTATGAAACTAAGCTGGATTAAAATATAAAAAGTAGGTAAACTTTGAAAAAGTCTGTTTGAGGGCAGGCATAATGTGATATAAATAAAGAGAAAGGAAAAGAACCACAAACAGAAAATAAGGATAGTATAAATCACTCTATAAAACTGTGATGTTAACTCAAGTAAGTGAATGAAATAGATAATTTTATATGGACATAAGGATGTTAATCTTGATTAAAGAAAAACAAAAATTGAAAAATTGAAAAATTTGTTACAATATTTATCTAAAATAGTTGTAGGCATGCCAAAGAACAGCTATTAAATCGAGAGTTTTTACATACACTAGGATAATAAATACAACTATCAAAAATATTAGTTGACATTGACTTTGGTGGAAAAATAATCAAAACATTTATTATAAAGTGGGCCGGGGAGTTAGCTCAGTGGTTCCAGCGCCTGTCTTGCAAGCGCAAGGGCCCAGGTTCGATTCCCCGGTAACCACATAACAATACTGGGTGTGGAGACCCACACCCAGCAGCAACCAGTACCACATACCACAGTGCTGGGCGTGGTGGCTCACGCCTGTAATCCCAGCACTTGGGAGGCAGAGGCAGGAGGATTGTGATGTGAGTTTGAGGCTGAGCTCAGGGCCAGCCTGAACCACAAAGCGGGACCCTGTCTCAAAAAACCTAAAAAAACAAACAAACAAACAAACAAAAAAAACCCAACATTTATTATAAAGTGAATAAGAGGACATAGACATTGCCTGTCACTTTTGTGTAAGAGGTATTAGAAAAGTACTTCAATGTACATAAATAAGCATCTTTCTGTATCATGATTAACAGCTATATGTTGGCACTGAGGACAAAAATGTCAGCTCTTGCATCAAGCAAAAGACGTCTGAGTTTTGAGAGTCATATCTGCTCCTTCAAATGAGAGTGTAAAGGATGATATGAGAATAATTCTTTAAAATTAATAACATGGTAAGTATTTGCTCAGTTGTGTTTAATATGCTTCTGGAATTTTGTGGCAAGATTGTTAGGTAGAAAAATGAAAGGAAAGTAAATAAATGATGGGATGGTGAATCTCCAAAACCCAAGAGAATCAATGAAAAATCTATGAGCATCAAGGAATTAATCTGAGAAATATGTAGTAAGTACATAGCTGGTGTGTGGTCCTGGAGCTACAGAGGTGAGTGGAACAGTCTGGCCATTGTAGAGTAGAGTCACAGCTGGAAAGATGGACAACAGCATAGAAAAACCAACAGGTGTATGATATAAAGTCAAAATACAATGACCATGAAAAAAAATGCACTGGGGAAGATGGTGAATGATGGAGAAGAGAGAGGACAGGAAACCACGAGGTAGTCTTCTGAAGA